>DWTT01000924.1:0-13186 GCA_018250895.1 Carterocephalus mandan
TTGCTGTATTTTATACTTTTATTTTAATGAAAATCTGAATGTTTTTATTAAAACTTGACCATTGTTTAGGAATTATTTATATATATATATAGCATACTTGTTCCTCTAAAACCATTTATTGTTTATTTTTTTAATACTGTCATCATGCCTATTGTTGCAGGGCGCGGCACGTCGACGTACGACGGCACGGCGATAGCGTCGGGCGTGTGCGCGGAGCTGGCCGCGCGCGGCTGCCGCACCGTGTTCTCCACTCACTACCACGCGCTCGTGCGCCATCTGCAGGACCACCCGGGAGTCGTGCTTGGACACATGGTGACTGACTATACTTTAAGCAACCACATAGGACAACACTTCTTTGGAATGCCTTACCCGAACAAATTAGAAGGGCGCCCAGTGAGGAACTTTTCAAAAAACTAGTCCGTGAGCATTACCGGAATGAACCTGTAATAGTTTAATATCTCTGACAAATTATTTGTTATTTATGACAATGTATTTATGTAAATATGTATATATTTATGTATGTTTCTTTGTATGTGTGCATTTCGTGTATAAGTTTATTATTATTATTACATATTTATATTTTTTCTTCTCTTCACTTCAAATGTTTATCACGCCTGCCTAAACTTTTCTTTGTCACCAAGAGTTGACTAGTAGAAAATGCCCTTTGGCATTAAGTCCGCTCATTGTAGAAAATGCAATAAAGGTTTAATAAATAAATAAATAGGAGTCCTACTACTTTTTTATGGATGTAAGATAGCAAACGTGCTTGCAGCACCACCCATGACAACTGTTACTGACTTTGAACAAGACTAATAGGGACTAGGATATTGGTTAGTACAGGTAGCAGAGTAAATAAGATGATTATTTGGTCAGTTCATTAGTGGGTTAAGGACTAGGGATTAGTAATTGTCTCGTTACTGATGGTCGCCCCATAACAACTGGACCACAATTGGTTTAAAACCAATTATTACACTGTAGAATCGGCGGCAAGTGGTACTGTCCCGGTCGTACTTTGGACGCGGGTCTCTACCATAGCCACAGATAAGTTAGGTAAAGTGAAGTAACTAAAGTACAATGTTGATTGTCGAATGTCTTCAAGCCACGCTTTTGGTGGTCTTAAACAAGGCTCAACTATTGGCTTACGATTGAAAACACCGGAACTGACAGATTAAAGTACCCTCCGAAGCACGGTATAGTTCAATAAATTTTTGCCACTTATACTCATTTTTTCGCACCGCACCTGATTTTACTACGTCGATCATTTACGATCAATGCGAACCGTAGGGCCGTGAGCGCTTCCAATAAGACAAACTCATCCCCAACAAAATGATTCTCTCACGCGCTTTACCATGTCATCACCAACACCACAACCCTTTCATTGCCCACTGTTGGGCACTCTTCTCGGTATGGCAGGACGTGTTTTTAACGTGCCCTCTGAAGCACGGTAGCGCCCATGAAATGTTGCTACTAGCGGTCACCGATCCACAAACCGACCACGCCTGTCGTAGCTTAACTCTGTCGATCACAGCCAGTGAGCCATTGGGCTATGGACGCTACAATCGTATTGATTATTTACGATAAATTTTACCACCTTCCAGGCTTGCATGGTGGAAACAGACGAGTCGACGGCTGACACCGAAGACTCGATCCCAGAGGAGACGATAACGTTCCTGTACAAGCTCTCTCCCGGCGCCTGCCCCAAGTCCTACGGGTTCAATGCAGCGCGGCTGGCAGGCGTGCCCAGCGATATCACGAGGCGCGCACACAGAGTGTCGCAGGATCTGGAGAGAGAGGCCATGTGTGTGCGCGCCTTTAGGGACATCTTAAGGCTGGACACAACGGATAGCGCTAAAGATATGCGTAAGCTGTTGGCAGGGCTTTGTATTTGATCTGATTTGTGTATAAGTTGATTTGCGTGATAATATCACGCTCCTTGAAGTTGCAGTTGATGATTTCTCTTGAATGTTTGACATTTAAAATGTCATGAATTTGGGTACGGTAATATTTTTCTCTCTATTATAGCTTCAGCGCAGATTTATGAATGATATAACCCTTCAAATTAAACAACCCCAAATGTATTAATGATGCTGTGATTATGTTTAAAAATATCTGAACATTATTCGTTGTTGGTGCCATAAATATCGTTGATTGTTGAATTGTGTGAAGTTGGGTACAGCTTTACGTAATTTCTTAAGATTATTTTTTATAATGGGAGAAATAGACGATAGGTACACAGAAATTGGAAATTTCTGACTTTTCATGTTTGTGTTAAAAATGTAATTTGTTGATTTCAATGTTCAATTTTACAGTGAATGTAATTCACTGTCTACCTCATTATATTGATTGTAAAACGATACAGTTTAATGTAACGTCCCACCAATTTTAAATAAATACTTTTTTAAATACTTCATGCCGTTTTCTTTTCATTCCTTATTTATTTTATTAGAGATTAGAGAATACACAATTTCATACCTCCAAAATCATACATGTTGTAATACCTGACTATAGATTTACTACATTCATTCGTACTGTCGGATTCTCATTTCGTCGGAATACAGTCGAAAGAAAACAGATGCGTACTAGTCGCAAAAAAATCGTGAATCGAATAGAAATCGCCTAGATTTTTCATTAGCAGTAATGAAAAAAATCATATATACTCTTGGATCTACCATACGCCTGGTGGTAGGGTTTATTACTCAACCCTACTATCATAATATGTAGTGTGTGAATCAGGGTACCAATTGTACTACCTATATATGAATAATTTAGTGTATTTATTCACAACAACATTCATTATTTATCTGTTGCACAGGTTGCACTAAGTGAATCTTATCGACTGAACTTACCCAGATAGTTGATAGTTGTCCCCGTGAACAAGCAAACACATTGATTTTACTTTACTTATTTATTTCCATTCTTATACGCAAATTACAAAACCGTCAGTACCGTTAACGCTAGCTATCTCTCCACATACGGACTTAAAATCCCATTACATTAATCTTTGATTATTATAAAAATAAGTCAACAAAATAGCCTTGAGAAAACATTACTTGTTCATCAACATAATATTATTTCCTCTACTAATGATGGATGAAGGCTTGGAATTAAATTTGACAACTGAATATAGACAAAACCCATCAGCGCATCACCTTATTAGCATTTTCAAAAGTATAATATCATTAAATAGAAACTTTCCATGATATAATAATAACAGGCATCAATAAAAGAAAATAGAGACAAAAGAATTCTTTAGAATTACACGTTTTCCTAATAAAAATATTTTATAGCCACATAACACTATTTCCTAATAAATGCTTAAATACAATGTTATTTATTGCAAACAACTCGATTTGTAACAATGACTGACTAGGATAATATTTTTCAAATATTTTTTAGAGTAATCCAAACTTAATTGATAAATTTGGAATATCTACCAACTTAAAAAAAATGTTAAGAAGTTATGTTATTATATTGTTTAATTATTATTTCCTGAAATGGAGATATACGAAAAAATTAACATCGAGAAATAATGATTAAGTGTAGGATTACTAAAATGAACAATAAAAAATCAATTATATTATGTACTTTTTAAAAATTTTAAAATACTGCATTAAACTCTTAATAATTATTAATTTAATGATCAATAAAAGTAGACATGAATAAATAATGTATATGTCTTTAAATGTTAATTTACTCTGAGGCAAACACGGCAAATATAATAATAAGTAATCATGGAGTAAATTACCGTTAAATTATTTGACACATCAACATGGAAATAAAGCCTTACATAAGTAAAGATTCAGAATATAAGTAATAATATTGGAATGTAAAATATTATATTTAAGAATATAGAAGTAGAAAATATTTTTCCCTGACAATTACAAATTTTAAACATTTATAATGGGATATAAGGGTAAATAACAAAGTGATAGAAGTTAATTCTATAAAATATATAATATGTAGTGACGCAAATATTTTTGGAAGTCTGGTAGACTCTGTGTGATGTATCTGAGATCTTGATTGGGTGTGTTATACCCTGTGTGCCTTCGCTCCTCTTTTCGAGATCATCCGGTTAAAATAACATTCTTGTACAGATGTTCTGTGTCACATCCGCCTCTTTACGTATCAACTCTTTGACAAGTATTGTCACTTATAAATGTTTTAAGGAGTGATAGTATATAATATCCATATTTCACAAACCGACCTGTATATAATCAAAGTATATAATAGATAGTGCGAAGGTACCCTGTCAATGAGTTATATTTTATTATTGTTATTTATTCACCGAGATCACCAAACGGATATACGTATATTAATACTTTTTGTGACAAAACTTTCTCACGCTCAGTAATATCACATTATTTATAACTTGTTTTTTAAATTTATCAGGGAGTATCCCTTAAGTTCTTTCCTCCTAGAAGATTTTTCACAATCGGTGGGATGAAATGCCTCCCTATACCATCGATATATTTTTCATTACACCTACTACTACATTGTAGGAAAGCTTCAGAAACTAATAATTAATTAACTGTCTTGATTGGTGAATACGGAAGTTTGTTTATTATTTTAAAACAAGGTGATGATCGTAAGTTTACTAACAAATGGTTATGTGATTGTTCAACGTATTGTGTTGTATAAAGCTGATAATACTTTACCTTGTCTGTACTTCACACTAAAAGAATGTGCCCTTATCAAAACAGTCTTTATACACTTTAACGACTAATGGCCTTAATACGTGGTTTTACTACCTACCACCACATGTGGCTGATAATCAATTATTACTGTAAATGCTATACCATGTTATAGAATAAGGTGGAAAATCGTTTTATCATTATTTTAAGACGAAATATTTTTCGTGCAGAGCGCGGTACTATGTAACAGCTAAATTTCTTATATAACGCAACTCCGCGTCAGGTCGCAACTTCTATATTACTAAAGTATGTACTTATTAACATGCAAAATCAAAAACATTATGCGTCAAATCGCTCTAGCTTGAACTATTCTTATTTAGTGGAAATTGAGTACAAAATCTGTATGTATTATGTAAGTACACTATAATACGGACTGAAAGGCAATAAGTCTTCTTGTTTATAGATTAGCTACTCTAGCTTTCACACGTACCTTATACGTATAACAAGCCTTGACGCATATATACAATCATATTTCAGTAGTCTTGGATCATTCGTTAAAAAGCTTTTACGGTGATGACTACTCCTTAAACGCTTTATACTCGTATATTTGTCGATACATTTTTTTGTTGAATCTGACGTTTATTAGACCGGCAGGTCATAATGACTTTTTACTTTGCCAGCTTACCCACAGTAAAATCGCGCGCCCTGTTTGTTGTCTAAGACCTTAACCAAAGAGCTACCCCATGTGCACTCGCCTCGACAAAGATACTATTTCAACTTTTCAGCATTATACAAACCAACTTAACAATACATACTGCATTATATCTGCAATTTATATTGCAATAATCCAACCTGACTACATATGCATACACATGCTTTGCTCAATATCACACTTTTCAGTAAATTAATGTGTTCAACTTCATTTATACAATACAACACCCTTGAATTTTAATTTAGCGTCTAATCATGTCGCAACTCTCATTATTTATTTACACCATTTCATAAGCGTTACATCTAAACATCTTACATATTTTTAGCATTAGCTCATATATTACCATGGAATTGGGCAGACAGGAAAACTAACAGAATATTTAAAAATTATAACCGACTCCATAAAAGTCATTGGGTGTTAATTGTTAATTGGTTCAACTACTAGTACTATAGGGTAATTTATATGCACAATTAATTGAATGACAATCCACTCAAATTAGCCAAAGTTCAATATTAGACATTTGTCCTTCTAAGATAAAGATATTATAAAGATTTGTTACAGATGATTCAATCGGCCAATAAAGCAACACAATAAGACCGAGATGGCCTAACTGGCGTACAGTAGTTTTCAAAGCTATCGATTTTATTATAAGATTTTATTATAATACATATATTTTTATTAAGTACGACAGCACCATACATTTAAAATATTCACTACCCATGCGACAACTCACTCGCAATGGCACCCATTTGAACCGCCACTCGTCTAAAATGCTAGCTAAAATCATGAAAACTAAAACCTAACAATAAAGAGTTTCTTAGCGTAATTGCAACATGAGATTGCTTGCAAAGTCGAGCCTTGACACAGTTATCAATCACATCATCGAGAAAACTTACGAAGAGAACAATCGAATGACTGTAAATCAATATCTCATTCAGGCTTAAACAATTTTGCAGCTAATTGGAGTCAATGGAAAAAAAACACGATTAATTCTACACCAGATCGAATCAAGCGTCAATAGATTTAACGTGTATCTTTACAATCAAGAGCAAGCTTTTTTTGCAAAATCGATTCGATTTGGTACAGAGAATTCGTGCGTCATGCTAGTAACAAAGACTCGGAATCCGGTAAAATTTCCCCTTTTAATCTCATTCATATGTCACTACATGACTGTGTTGCCCGGCCGGTGGCTTAACCTGTATTTAAAATTAACCACTCAGACCAACTTTTTTTGTTGGTCTGAGTTAAACCATATCAATAAGTTTTTTACACGAACAATCTAAACATATGCGTCAGTATTAGATTAACATCTAACTATATAAATCTAACAATTGTACTGATCTGTCTACGGAACTGAATTAAAACAGATATTTAATTGTTTAAATTGTTCGAATTTCAGCAACTTAACCTTCATCATTTGATAAATTCAAACCAATAAGTTATCGTAAAATAACCGAATAATAAACCTATAAGGATCCGATAAAACGAAGTTACTGTTTACTTCCGATTAAATAGCAATATAAATAACGGGTATATAATACAAAACCACAATTTTTAAACCGGTTCCAAGCCTTGCTCCTAACTAGAAACGCGACCTCGCGCCTTAAAGACTGCTTAGTGGCCGTTCCTGCCTCATAGTTCGTCGAAGGACGAGCTCTCTCGTTCGTCGAAGGGTCTCGCGCGTTCCCCCCACCGCTCCCATCGTTCGGAGCTGAGGAGCGACTCGGTATCTTCGTCTTGCCGCGGCAGGGGATACACCATGCCGTCTCCGAAGCTACGCCGCAAAGAACATAATTCGTGGACCGCACGTCAGTAAAAAAATTAGTTAGTACAGTAATCTAAGTGCTCGTGTCATAAGTTAAAAGGTAAAAACTGCATCGCACGGGAGTGTGCGTTAATCTTGGGGTTGTGTTTTAAAACAAAAGTCAAACCAGTTCAAAATCAAGTATTAAAACAACTAGAATTCGTTAAAGATTCAGGTTTTTACTGCATTTAAAGTTATTTTTAGTCTTATTCATATAATTTTTTGAGTCCTTTTGAACTGCTTTGATATCAATTGTAAATTCAATCAATCTAACTAAATAGTACAAATGCTTTGTTAAGTAAAACATAATTCTATCTACGTCATACAATACTGCATAGCTCCACTTTAGATTATAGAATAGTCTGTGCGTAAATCACTTACGATTTTGAATATCAATTAGGTCATTTTTAGGGTTCCGTTGCCACTTCACTAATACGCTCCAATTTTACTAATTTACATTTTACTAACAAAAACATTTCCAAATTTCCTCATTTAAAATATGATAGTTAGTAGGTAGTAGCAATTTCATGTTTATTAAATTCGGAAATTATTTTGCAGTTGATCAAATGGTTTAGTGAATATGTTCAAATGGTCATGGACATGTAGTAATATTTTGCTTCATGTGCTACAATATGCATGATGGTATGCCTAAAATACCTAAACAAAGCGCATGCAGTTGGTTATTTGTATTCAGTAGGTTTTTTTTTATATGGAAAATTAGGGAAAATTTGTAACCATATAAAATACTCAAATCATACTTTTAACTACCTAAATAAGTTTATACATAATATTTTTATTAGTCACATTAACATTGAGACGATTAAATATCTGACAAAAATGACCAAAAGTTCAGTATGAAAGCCTTTTATATTTTCAGTTTGTTTTCAGACTTCTTCATACCATTTTTAAACTAGTTGTCTGAAAAAAAACATTTTACATAGGTTTGTCAATCAATATTTATTACTATATCGGTTGTTTTCTTTTTGATTTGACCATTTTTAATTATATGTCAGAATTTATATTTAAACTATTTTACACTTTTTATGTATTTGTTATGGTTTTGGTTTTCCTTTACTCAAAAATACTCACAAAGTGATCTATAAAATAAAATTGTCATAGCGTTTAGGAAATAATCATTCCTTAAGAATCGACGACGTTATAGAACATAAGCTATGGTACTACTCTTGAAATAATAACCAACTTTACAAGCGCTATTCAATAACTAACGACACTAATTCTAATGATAGCTGCGCTAAGAAATAGCATGCAAAAGGACACTAAACAGACATAATCGAAGAGCGAATTTGACAAAAGAAGTGAATGACATAATTTTGAATATCTTCAGATACGGTGATGTCGCCAATGAATGAAAAGCAATGTAGTTAGTTAATTGGTTTATTTTAATACATTTAATTTAAAAAAATATTTGTATAAGAGGTAGGTTAATATGAAATGCGTCCTTATACTATTTGCGGGACGGTCCGGCCCCTTCGGGGGCAGAGTCGCCATCTCTCGGGCTCGTGAGTCATCTCCACGCTAAAATAAAGTCACAAGATGTTCTAAATTGACTTGCTTTTGAAGTTCGCAAGAGAAATTTTGAAAAGTTAAGAAAGCGGTAAGTAGCTTTGAGTGGCTTTTTATTTCCTTTTTTTTTTAAATTTAAAGTTTAAATATGTATTTAATTACTTACGGTAGGCCCAGCACCGATTCTGTACTAGAATGTGTTGTAATATATATATTTATATTTAAATATATTTACTGTGTTATTCTCACAAAAACCTCTCAGTAGTAAAGAAGTAAAGAAAAACCAACAAAGACTTTATTACATATGTTATTGATTTATTCTTATCAATTTAGCGATATTATTATGAGATATCGCTGATAATAAAGTAACCATATAGGAAATCAAAAGCACCCAAAGAGAGATATAGATAGTGAGAGAGAGAAAGAGGAAAAAGAAAAAACAATAAATCCTCAATTTGACACAGTACACATGAAACTGTAAATTACTAACCATTCCTATTTGTCTAAAGTTAAAGCTTCATAAAGATGCCGTCATAAATTACGATTTATTAGCCTATTATCACACTGGTATGCCAATTGAATGTGTTTTCTGAAGTTATCATCCCTATCATCATCATAATTTGCAACTGAAATCAGTTTAATTCTAACTTTGGGCATATAGAAAGACATTATAAAGACGCAAATACATAACACAGGACCACTTCTTGTATACACAGTATATACACAGCTTCGTGTTCACTCGTGATCAAAACTAATATGTAGCACTATTAAAAACAAAATAAAAGAAACAATATAGCAGAACAAAACCAGTTTATTGTACACAAAACATACTTACAAAATATTAATATGAAAATTGCTCGTTCTATTATTTATCAGTCTTGTGTGTATATAGCTCGAAAATAACAAATGCATTGAAAAGCAAAATCGCATGTAAGTTATCCATTACATTCATGTGTCAGAGAACAAAGTCATAACGATTCATCGACATTTTGATTTAGACTTGTCAGCCAACCTCCCGCACATAGCTTGAGCACAAACGCATCACTACCAATAGAGTACAAATATACGGTATTTAAAACAATACAATCACTTTTAAGTCTAGTTATAAAGCAGCTACCAAAATACCTAACACTATCCCGACTTATCTAATGACAAAGGCACCAGGATTGCTCCGAAAATTCGTCACCAACATCTACACTATATTAATTAATTAATCAATTTCCAATCAAATTCCAATTGATCATCAATAAAGGTCGTACAATAATTTTTATTAAACAATAACGTGCAAAATTCGATTGTAAATAGTTATCAAATAATTTAACGAACTGTACTATACCGACTATAGTAAGAAAGTATTTATTTAATCAATAATCAAGAAATATTCATAACGTAATACGTTCATACGTAAATATTACAAAGTATCCACCTAATCACAATTTGGCACATCGCTGGCAAAAGCAGTATAAGTAAGCACTCATAATTCGACCGATCACGGAACTATCGCTTAATGGATTTCGATTTTTTTGTTTGTGACGTGTCTTGTATGTCAAGGTATGTGTCGAGCGTCGGCTGAGTCGTCATGCTCTGACCTGGAGCGAGTGGTGCCCATGGACTCGTAGCAATGGGTCTCAGGGGGCGCAGTAAACGGCTGCAACCGGTGCTCGCGACGCACCGGGTATTCGCACCCGTCTCCGAGGCTGACAAAACGACCATCAGTTTTAACTAGCCTTCTAGCGCGGCTACGCTTGGTTGGCTTTCAATAATGTACGTTTTATAACTGTGTACTTGGAGCTGACAAAACCAATCTTTCCTAACCTCCCCGCTTATACCGGCCAGTGCAGTCTGCATAGGTACTCGTGTCGTTTTTTTTTTTGTAGAATTTTGTGTTTTTTTTAACAACTTTTGACTATGTCGTTCCATGACCAACTTGTTTAAATAAACAAACACCATCGCCTTACAATAAAGTTGTTTTACTGAATTAATTGAATTTAATATAAACACTATGTCTGTGAGGGAGACCCGTGCCCAGCAGTGGAACGTCTATGAGTCGCAGCGAATATAAACATCCCAGTATGTACCAGTACACACATTAAAACACTAACTGTATTTTTTTTGTAATTATAATAAAAATCCTCTATGTTACGATACAGAACAAATGGCCAACATGATAATATTTTGACATTTTCAGGTGCACAGTTATAAAAATCTGGTTAAAATGTGCGGTATTCGGGGTTTAGGAGTTCGGTGTAATTCTCCGGGGGTTGCGTACGCCTGATTCGGTATGAACGCTGTGGTTTACACCAACAGCTACTCATATTCAGCGCACTCTAGCGTTCACGGAATGTTTACATTTGTATGAAAATTGACAGCGCTTCTAGTATGTATTCACAATGCAAGGAAAAGCTAATTTCATCCGTATTTAGCCTATTCTAGCGAGTGACTGAAATGAAGAAGAATACCGCTAGGAATCCTGCCCGATCGAAAGAATTAACGATTGGAAACCATCACACACTCTAACAAATGAAACTATTACGCTCTCCATTACATTCGCTCTCTGAGTGATAGGTGGCGGAAACTAAACTAAGTGAAGACTACGACGTACAAAGTACGTATATTTTGCCTCCATCTTTTTATCCGTACAGAATATTTGTACAATGGCTTGGATACATATATCTGGTGCATAAGAATTGTGTAAATAAATACATCCGACATCGGTGCATTTCCACACTTTACTGCCAAAATAACTTTAGACTCTCTTGAGTTGCATTGCAAAATTTGCTTTGCTGGATTTGCTGGGGCCAACTTTTGTTATAATATAGGGTTTTGTAATGTAAATAATAAACTAAATAGTTTACGAACCAACTAAACTAACTAAATATTAAAATTAAAATACTTATAGAGTAGTGTAATTATCTTATTTTAGTAAAGTTTATAAACATGCATTTATATAGGGCTTCATAACGATTGGTTTACGGAATAGACAATTGGTTTTTAGAAGACACACAAACAAGATTTAACGCAAGCTTTGTGCAAAGCCCATAAGTAAATTTTATTTTAGTAAAGTTTGTCCCAGCAAACCAGTAATAAATAATAAAATCTACATTCTCAAGGTAAGATAAAGTGCAACTACTCATTATACATATAAATAATTATTGAAAACCTTAACAAACTATTGTGTTCCCAATAATAAATACGTATATTATACGTGTAAGGCAGTGTAAGTATTATACAATTAATATATTAGTATATCATACAATGATTATTATTTTATATATTAGCGAAATGATATGAAAATGTACAATGAAAGATGAGTGAATACACTGAAGATTCAAAAAGTATTAAGGATATATGAAAAGTAATAGAAGATGAAGATAACTTCATCGACATGCCTTGAGTTAGTGATTTACCATCCTCATATTGGAGCTTAGAATCGTACATAAAAATGTTTGTACTAGACCTCTTACTGGGAAAACTGAGTTGGTTAGAAATGGTCATTCACTTCTTTTTCACACATGAGAAGCATGCACACTATACATCTATAGTTTTAAGACTTTACGCACAAGACGGCACAAGGAACACATACGGACGGATATGATGCAGTCAACATTATTTTCAACCCATTTTGAGATCTGCTGAATCGATGATTTATTTCAGGGTGCTATCCGTGCAAATAAATTTTTGATTTACACAAAGTTATGTTGTTAATGGAAACAACAGGCTTTATACAGAAACCAACCAAATAAAACAGTAACAGTGACTAGGCTTTTGACAGGAACCTCTTCAACCCTTAAGAAACTTCTGGCACTAACGGACATCCGACCAATAAGTACCGATGCGATTTAACATTGACAAAATATGGAAATTGGTTCTCCCCACTAGACACGAGCTTTTCAAGTATGTAAACTTTATTATTTGATTTTAACTGAGAGTATTTTATGTACATAATATATTGAGCAAAAAAGTTAAACTGCATACAGATTAGGGTCCTGTCAATAGCAAAGTTTCGAGGTCTGTCTCCAATTCACAGTGTTAACTTCCATGCTATTTTCGTCCGTATCAAATAGTAATCAGCACACGCATATTTCAAGTGTCTATAATAGATCTATATCAGATTAGAATTAACTAGAATATCACAGAATTCATACTAGTTATATCACAGAAAGCCTACAAGTATTATCTTGTTTTTAAAAGGATAAGTATGAACGAATACTAACAAAAGAAACCCCAATTTTCATCACTAAGAAAACCACAGAAGGAAGTTCATTACACCGCCATTCCAAAATTGAACTCAGTTACAAAATGTAAATTCATTTGTTAAATGTAAGTCGTGTGTATGTGTTTGTTCGTTACCTGGTGAAGACTGGCACCATCCACAGGTTAGGGCTGTTACCGAACACTTCCTTGAAGTTGTTGAAAGCACCCATCGAGAAGCCATTCTTGTCTGCGCCGCCCCTAAACATCGGCGCTCGGAACGCTTCTGAAAAAATATAGAAAACATATATGAGGGATGTATTT
>DWTT01000925.1:0-13186 GCA_018250895.1 Carterocephalus mandan
TCGCCATCTTCAATTGGTAGACCCCGTTCAGGTGTTCGATAGGTGTATACAAGAAGAGTATAAGAGCCATTATTAAAAAACTTTCATAAGGGTATTTAATAGAATTAGATTTATTTTTTATTTCTTATTTGTCATTGTATTTACCTATATTGTATTATGTGCACGAGTTATGTCATGATTGTATAATGTGTTTGTGTGTACATTTTATAAAGTATTTTCTTGCGTAATTATAATTTAAACTAGTAGTCTACTATAATATCTGTAATAGTTATAAGTGGAAACTAAATTGATTATGCGTCCATTTATTTTGTATCATCTATGTGTTCATGTAACATTGTTTGTTTCCCAAATAAATAAAAATAAATAAATAAAAACAATACGTGCCTCTTTACGCCTCGGTCCGACTGGACGATAGTTGACTAATGGTGGCTCTTTGCAAACAACAGTTTCCAGGAATATTTTCGGTATTTAAAAGAAAACAGTATACCTATTTGCGTTTAGCGCGCAATATTTCAAAGTCTCAGCCCGCCTGAGCGATAATGCTGACTAATTGACGGCCAGCTGTTTCTCATTTCCATTGTCTTAATTAACATCTTGTTACTCGCGAACGCCGCGATATTTCTATCTGCATGTGTTTTATCATCTGTCTATTTAATTTAGCAAGTTCACAAGTGCATTCTACAATGTGACTGGATTGTTGTGCTTAGTAAAGAATGATTTAGCATTTTAGTTCTCCTTTGTTCGTGGATATAAGATAGCAAAAGAGCTTGCAACTTTATGCTGGCGACAATTGAAGTGAAGTGGCGATGGGCAAGCCACGTCGCTCGACGGACTGATAACCGCTGGGTAAGAAAAATAATCGCGTTTCGGAAAACGAAGTATTGGCCGCCCTCCGACGAGTTGGACTGACAACCTGAAGAAGACATCGGGAATCCGTGGGATTCAGAGGGCGCCGGATCGCGAGGAGTGGCGACGATTGAGGCTTATGTCCAGCAGTGGACCCAAAAAGGCTGGTAGATGGATGGACGAACTGTAACAAACTTGGAAAGAGAAAGAAAGGAGGAAGGAGTTTACTAACCCGCTTAGTAAACAAAAGAAAAATGTGTTGTAGTTTTGTTTGTTGTGCAGTTTGTTTGTTATCATGAGGGCAAAAGGACAATGATTACCAGAGCATGTGTGGTATTCGAGTAAAGCGCAATTTTACGTTTAGCACCGTATATTACCTATGTATTTCTGCACCGCATACCCGCATATTCATATGCGGCAGCGGTTTCCGGATTTCGGACATAACGAGTTTTATGGCACCAAAATGGCTCTTAAACCGTCATTACGAAATCATTTATTTAAAGGCTACGAGAGCTGTATTGTGTATAGATAGCATTTGTAGGTTAAATTGGATATCAAAAGCGCTTATATTTCTGTGGCTTGGTTATATCACTTTTTATGTACACAAGATAGCAAACGAACTTGCAGCACCCATCTACTGCCCATAAAACCTAGTTCATGTAGAAATAGAGATCTGTCAGGACTATGGTGATAAACTAAATTACATATTCCCCTCCGTTCACGTAATTTTCGTAAAAAGGGGTAGAAAGTTGCTTCACGTATTTATAATATGACTGATGTGATGACTATGATAACAGTAGTTTTTGTGTGAAAACATTACAAACAAATCTTTCCTCTTTATAATATTAGTATAGATGCCATTTTCAAAAGGTTTATCGATTCGATGTGTCTATATACTGCTGACTGCCTCGTTTTTCTAATGGTGGCAAACGAGACTGCTAAGCTAGAGTCCTGGGTTCGATCCCCAGGTCGAGCAAAATACTATTGGGTTTTTGTAACTTAAAATTCCTTGTCTGCTCCCAGTCTGGTGTATAGACTCACCACCATGGTACCTAAACATAACTGGTGAAAAATGGATGACTCCTTTGCCTACCCCTTCCGGAATATACAGGCGTGATATTATATTGCATTTTCAGTCATGAAACCACGAGCGTTTATTCAAGAAAGGAAACTATTGTGTAGTTTCAGTCTATCATTGAAAGCATGCATTGTACACTCGTATTAGTAAGGCATCATAATCTAGAATAGCGTTCGAAAATGGACGGAAAGGGAACTGTGCAATGTACCTGACCAATTTAATGATGACCTATTGTATCGTGGCTATTCAAATGGCCATCCATTGATACTCGTAGCTAGCGAGACCCTTTCGTTCATAATGACTGGGTAATTTAACGTTACTGATACGGAAAATACCCACTATTCTTTGGACATGCAATAAAAGTGTTCAAGTAGGAATAGTTTCTACTTTAAAAAAATATAATTACGAATATATAAGCATTACCAGTAGTATCCATGGTAGTAAATCGAAAAAATACTACTAAAAATGCTACTAAACTATCATAGAAATAAAGGAAAACATACTGCTGTCAGATAACTAATTGCAGAAAACACTAATAGCTCTATTACACTAAACAAAAAGTGTAAAAAATATATTAATTAATTTCATGTGTTCAGTATCACTCTTGCTCTACGGTTGTAGTCTTGAAACAAAAAGGTTCACATTTTCTAATTGATACATTCTTAGATGTAATAGGCTGTGTATGTAATACTGTTAATAAATTTGTAGTAAAGAATAATTTTATTACAAACCTGTATTCAGCGGAACTATTCCGCGCTGAAATAGACTGGTAGAGCCTAATATATGCGCTACGAGCTCTGCTACATTAGTGCTACGAGCTACGAGTCTACGTATTTCGTAGCGATCACCTCATAAACACTAGCTTGCAGCTAGTTAATTTGTAGTTTCGAATTAATAAGATCATGTTTCACTGTTCATACTCATTACCTTAAATTACACGAAGATGTTAAGTTCTAGTTTTAGGGGAATCGCACACGACCGCTTCTAATCGGTCACCAATTTCTGGCTAATTACAATTTATTGTAGTTAAGGTGATTTCCGATTTTTCGGGGGTCGAGTCAAACAATTTCGATGATACGCCATAAAAAAATTCTACTGTCTTTTATTATTAAGACTTTCTTTAATGGATGTTAGCAAACGAGCATGTCACATCATCCATCCATGAGAACTGTGACTGCTATTTGCTTTATTATTTTGTGGAATGTCGTATTAGTCCTCATAATTCTGAAGAGTCTTATGTCGACTCAAAACTGTGGACGTAAGCATCCTAAAGCTATTTGAAGTAGCTACTAGTGGGAAAGTCTCATCTTAAACCGTTTCCGTGGTTCGATGGGACTTCAACGAAGCATTCAAAGAATCTTAAGCCGACATGCATTCAGTTTTAGATAAGCAATTGTACTCATTTTTATCGGTCATAGTCAATTGTGACCAGCTGTAAGCAATAACAACGAACACAAAGAATGGCTGCGTACTACGATCAAATAAAAAAGTCCCTGTAATTGATTGAACGCATTCAAACACAACACACGTTAATAAAAAGGCAACAAACATTCAATAGGCAGTGAATAGGCCACCCGAATAAAGGACTCTGGAATAAAGGCGCCGTTTCACAGGACGCCGTCCAGTGCCTCGCTGTATTGTACGATTTCACGGTTCGCTAAATCACGGGCTTTTTGTTGACTGTTCAGGTTTATAGTGGGACTGCTTCAGTTTACATAAGGTGGCGAGTAACAGCAGCGATAGTCCAGCGGCTATCGAACTCGCCTCTCTTTCGAGGGGTCCAGGTTCAACCAAGCGGCGCCAAAGACTTTTCTCAGTTATATGGAATTTAAGAGATTTGATATTACCTGATGTTAAAGGTGAAGGAAAATATCATGAAGAAACTTGAATGAGAGTGCCCAGAATGTTCTCGAAGGCATGTGAAGTCTACTGATCCGCACTTGCGCCGGTCGATGTGTGTTAATTTTTTTATGGTTATAAGGTAGGGAAAAAAAGGATAGGATAAAAGAAGCATGTAGCACAACCCATTAGGTGCCGCCATAAAAACTGTGACAGGCTTTGAACAAGACTCGAATAGGTTCTGCGATGGTTAGTCCAGTTGGTTCTCAATATTATACACTAGCTTTTGCCCGCAGCTTCACCCGCGGAAAACGTGTAATTAAATTAAGAATTAGTGTCAGTGCCATCTATTGGTGTGCCATATAAACGTGCAACGCATCCCAATACATTGTAGGGGTGAAATGTATCCTATGTGCTAATCTAGTTTATTGTCTACCCATGTGTCAAGTTTTATCCAAATCCGTTTTGTATATTTTGCGTGATAGAGCAACAAAAAACCACATGCAAACATCCAAACTTTCACATTTATAATATTATTGAATTACCATTTTATTCAGGGATAATTATAAGTTAATAACATTCATTACAACATCATCTATTCCTCACTTTCTTAAACGATGTTTTTATAAATACTTGAAATAGGCACGCACATAAAAAGTAATGCTTCCTTAAACGAAAGCAAATAATAATGGAACAGCGAAGTGGCACCAAACTCGTATTCAATTTCACCTTGGGGCGGGCCCATTAAAAAGTGCTAAAACTGAAATCAACAGTCGACGAAGTCTCATTGAATTTGTAAGAAGACGCCAACAGCGGGGACGCCAATAGCGCGGCACTCCAGCTAATAAAAGATAAGTTTGTGACGTAACAAATCATTTGTTACGCTACCTACGCTTTCAAATGAATGCTTTGTATCAAAGTTTTAAAGAAAATAATGCAGTTTGAGGCAATTTGAACAATCGTGAACAACTCACTGGTTCTGCAAAATTAAAGAATACTTATGTAGCGGGACGACGTTTCGACTAGTAATTATGTTTGATTATCAACACTGAATACTTTGTATGAAACGTTACATGCAAATACAGCACTTAAACGTACGGTACTAACTTAGGTTAAGCAGTACTAAGAAATTTTATTTTATTTTTAATCTTATTATTATTGTATAACTGTGCATTTACGAGTACTAACATAGGCTAAGTAATACCACGGACTACACACTTTCCTTACTCTATGGTAATACTAAAAAATGTATATGAGGTCCCGTAATATCTTGAAATAACCGATTATTATTATTAAATCAATATTGGACAATTAACTTCATATCTCAGGTATATTAATGCAATTAAATGCAATCCAAATGGGTTCGAATGTTTTGATATGAATCAATACGAATCTTTCGCTTTGACATATTTTCAGTCTTATGGTTAGACTGAAAATATGTCAAACCACCACCAAGTTGGTCAGACGAAGAAATTATTCATCCGACGAAATAAATTTATTTTTTGTTGATCTCATCATCAAATATTTACAGTGCTTTTTTCCAAATTTAATCTTATATTTTTAGTAGACGTAGTACATACTAGTACATACTTAAGAATCTCATTGTGTCATTGTACTTCTAATATGTAGTAGTACTACTAAAGGAGGAATATGAAATTTGACACAGATAAAGTATATAATGGAAAAGGAGAGCAGAATCCTAAGATTGGTAAAAGATACGTAAGTTTAATTTAAGTTTAACAAATAATTTCTTCTCGCGCGTCTAAAATTTATTGAGTTGTTTCAATCTTTCGTACACATTACGCAACTTGGTTGCCATTTCCTATAAGGCAACGAGTCACGAAACTTTTAATTAAACATGAAATTTTTTTAATAACTACCTACTAACTTGTTTGCTGGCTTTTACTTCTCAAGAGAGCCTGAAATTAAATAATCATAGAAAAATTGTGACCAAGTTTTTGCAGCACTAAGAGTTTTCATCAAACTTGTTCTCGGAAAATCTAATTCTGTTTTAATTACCGTTTAAGTTTGAAACAACAGGGAAAGCGAGAAAATCAAGGCGATGCCTACTTTTACCGGATTTGTCGACATATTTTCAGTATTTTTTTTCCACACCTGCAAACATTGAAGTTTAATAACTTACTAGCTTTGCAAGGATCCATTCCCAGATCATTCGAATCTTTGCGCTCGAACTGAGTCGACAGTAACTCTTCCCTTGTGAACTTGTGTGGTTCTTCTCTCCCCTCCACCGAGGTTACTTCCACCGCGGCACAAAGGAATATTGTCAGTAGTGCGCCGACCACTGCCGTATACGCACTGACACATTTGAACGTCATGTTTATTTTTCATTCAACGGAAATCACTTTTACATAATTTCGTAACTGTTTCGTTCATCTATCTGAAACAAAAGAAAACATAATTTAATACAGCGCACATAGATGTCGATCACCAGGATCCCTGGATCCCAGGAACCTGATCCCCCAGGGAATTCCCGTGAACTCATCTGTACATCGATATCCCTTTTAAATAAAATTTATAGAGACATTTTTATAGAGACTGTGTTCGGGTCGGGAAACAACTAATGTTTTTTTTTTAACTTGAAATGCTCGGTAGCAGCTCGGAGTCTATGAATGGCAATTAGCTCACCACATGTCACCTGAACATAACTGGTGAAAAGTTGATGTAATTACCTCTGTCTACCCCTACGAGAAAATACAGACGTGATGTAATTTTATGTTATAATTTGTAAGAAAATTCAAATAATTCCTAGAGTAAACCCGCATAGGTCTACAAAAAAAAGACATAAACAATAAAAGACAATACCAATACTATTGGACTTTTATTCCTATGAAGGAACGACTTTTCTCATGAGTATGGTGATGTTGATGATGGTAATAGTATTACTTATAAAGCATACAAAGAACCTTACACAAGTAATAAACAGACAAATAACTAAAGGGTCCTCGAAACGGGTTTAAAATTGACACATTTTACAGTTAAACAAAAAAATTTTCAAGCAAACTTTGCTTTTCATAGATCTCGGACATGGAAGCGCAAACTTTTCTTATAAATCCAGTCATTGATTAAAGTTTAATAGAAAGCTTAAACTACAAATAGAGCCTTATTCTTAGGCTAGAAGGGTCTTTAGATAGATAAAAATTGGTTTCTCTACAATTCCTAGATAACTGGTTTACTGTTTTTTATCCAGGCAATAATATTAATTGTAAAACAGTATAAACATTTTTAAGAAGACTCCGTAAACACACTTAAGCCACAGAAAACAAAGTAAGATCCAATCCACCACAACCCTTTCTTTATCCTTCTGCCTGACTCGGGTCTCCTCTTGGAACAGTAGGTACAGCGGTGACAGCCCAGTGGCTGTCGAACTCGCCTCTTACTCGCCCTCAACTCGACCTCACTTCAAATCCGAATATGAAATATGAATGACTTTTCTAAGTTATGTGCGACTTAATAAATTAAATATGAATTACTTTTCTAAGTTATGTGCGACTTAATAAATTAAATGTCATTTGCTGTAATAGTGAAGAAATCATCATGATTAAACATGCACGCCTGAGATTTATTCTATAATGTTCTCTAAGGCATTTGAAGTCTGTCCATTCGCACTAATTCTGCTTACTATGGCCTTATACCTCCCAGACGAGAAGACGAAATACTGAAATACGAAAACTGCAACGACTGATAAATGTCGGTATCTGCCTACAATAATAATTATATATTACTTAGTAAATTTAAATGTAGGGAGATTTGGGGTGGAATTTTGAATTCCACCATTCCAATAAAACTGGGAATGTATGAAGACAAAAAAAATTCACACTAACGCCCACGTCAGGGCTCCCATAACAAACAAGGAATATCAGGTAAATGATACGCAGTTAGGAGTCTTTTAACAAAGCTAAAATCTCGTGATGGCAGGACCGTCACTTGTAACAGACATCTAAGCAAAAGAAACTCGCAGACGTGGAAGACGTCTATAACACTACACTACTACTACACAGACGAACATACAAAAGTCAGCCACAAGGAAATTGTATTGCGGGCTCTCAGGTAACTTAAAAAAAAAGCCTGTGGCGAAATCACAGTCAAGACGGCGGGGAGTAAATGTATGAGAAAAACCGAAAATCTGGCTCAGTGACGTGCCTTGGGAAAGAGCTATTTCCAGCAATGGACTAATGTTAGCTGAAGATGTACAACTAACTCGTTATGAAATTCACATAAGTATGAAAATGTTTCGCATACGAATATCTAAAGTCGTCTCGGTGAAATTAAAAAATCGGAACCTTGTATCGATTCATGAAAACATTTAAAGTGAAAAGCAGACGTGGCAGTTCTTTTGAGTATCCTTAATAAATTGTATTTGAAACTAGCGTCTAGCTTGAAAATAATTTATTACAATAATCAGGAATTCTAAGAGCTTAGTTAATAAATCAGTAGCCACAGTTATATTGGAAGTTTAAACTACAAACAGGGCTCGTGCACTGACAAATGGCGGTTGGAGAAATGGCGGGAGTTTGCGATGCGGCCATTGCCATTGGAACTAATGAATAGCCTATTTGACTAGCAGTAAAACTTAAAAGAATGTTGCGCTACTAATTTCAATTAATACTTAACAACTAATCACTAATTTAAATTAACACTACACTACGAACCCACAGTAGGTGGTATGGTATGAGGTAACTACAAAATGTCATAGTTTTGTACTTAACACATTCCACTATACTGTCAAATATAACTGTCCCGTTAGTCTAGTGGTGGCAAGCGCAACTACTAAGCCAAATTTCCTGGGGTCGGGCAAAGTATTAGTGGCTTTTTCTAAGTTGATTTTCCTACTAGTAGCTTGAATTCGTACTAATAGTTTCACCACATTAACCTATTTACATACTATTTACCCTCAACCTATTTACATGGGACCCGAACATACCTAACTGGTTAATATTCCCCCCCCCCCCCCTCTGCCTATATTATAATTGATTGACACTATACCTGCTGTCTTTTACAGAAGATTGCCCTTTAGTACTATGTTGAGTAGTTCGTTGGTACCTTATTTGTACCTTCTGGAAATGGGCCTTCTTCAGGTCGTCCATCCACTTTGTCGAAAAAAATTATATTGCAGGTTGGATGGAAAGTAAGTGATGGATGCAACGTCTTCTTATGCAATACAAATGCAATGTTTTGTGAAATCCATAATTTTTTCGGTCCACGATGATTGCATCAAGTTACTGCCCTGCTAAAGTTTTCGCTTTTTTTTGTCCGCGGCTAACTTCAGAGTAACCCACGAGTAGTGCTAGAAAGCTGTAATGTGACATGTTTCATCATGGTAATCAGCGATAGCAATCTCCTAGTATTTTTTTTCCTGGAGGCCGATAAACGTGGCTAAATTTTTAATGAGACTGTGATATCAAATTTTTATTGGGACACGACGAAGTTAAACGATATCCTTTTAGTTTTAATGATTGAACTTTAAAATGGTTCACGTAACCCGTTACGGAATTATCAACTGTTTAAACATGTTCAAGGGCGTCAATACCATAGTTGTTCTCTTTGATGTCCTGATTTAGTGGTTGCGCTAAAGACATTGTAAACTCGGAGTTGGATAAAGTGTGAAGTTTGTTCAGCAAGTTCAGCAGATAATTTGATGCTTCGTGAATTTGTTCTTGCTTTGTACTACCTGTTTAACGTTACAAGCGCAATACAATACCGAAATTTGAGTGGCTCTTTCGATTGAATTCTAGAGATTCAATTTATTTTAACTATGAAATTAAAATCTATTTTCCTGGTAGCTTAGTTACACTTTATATGGTCTTGCAGTTAAGTTTGTCGTAACTAATATCCCGGAGTGTCTGCCAAGTTTCATGGCTTGGCAGGGTTTCAACTTGAACTGTCTAACATAGTTCTTCTCTACATAATATACATTAACTATCAATTAGACACTGTAATCGATCAATTTATGTATTATCGAACTTATTTTATCCTATGAATTTTTCCCATATTCTTCAAACAATTTGTCTTCGTTCACATCTAATTTATTTCAGCATTGGTGTATTAAGGGGTTTTCCAACATTGATTTTTCCGTCGCAGCCCTTTTTTGCGCATTGCTGGGCACGGGTCTCTTCACAGAACGGGGTTTTAGTCTACCAAGGTATATTGAACCATGGAAAGAGGGAACCATACTACCAAGGAACCATTCCTATGTACCTTAATTTACCTAGAAAATAATATACATCGATATTTTCACACACCTCAGAGTTGTGTATCTCACACCAACGCACGCTGTAGGCGTAAACGCACACGAAAAGTTGAAGGTGAGCCAAGGAGGCAACGACTTAAACCCGTCGGCTATTCACAAAACCGGATCGCCCATTAGGTAAACCATTCTATCATTTACCTTCACTTGTCTTCTGTGGCCTAAGATAAGTATAATAATCGGTAACGAATATGGCACTAACAACCAAGTTACTTGCTAATATACGAGTACGCCGGTGCGACTGCCAAGCTGCAACTTGGCATAGTTTCAATTTTAACAACACACTGCTATTTATTTCGTTATTCTATGTGCTAATAGATGTTTCTAACTAACGAACACGCGCTACGGGACCGTAGTCTTTGTAGGTTTGCTTTGCTTCTGTTGATTAATTAGTTGTTCTCTACTTTTTACTCTCAACGCATAAAGAGGATTAATAAAAGTTTCACGTAAGTATTATTGTGTTACGTTAAGTCGTCGGTCGACACTGGTTTGGCCATCATCTTCATTGGAGCAGCGTGGTGGAGTATACTCTAGCTAGACCTTCCGCAGATTTGTCTGTAGGAGAGACCTGTGCCCCAGAAGGGGGACGACTAAGGGTTGCAGCTATTATTCTATTTATGAAACTGCAGTAGCTCCCAAACTGATGAAACAGATATTGAGTTTTTTAAATTGATTTAGTTTTTTTTCGGCCTCGGGTTGGGCAAAGTATTAACTTGAAATTTTCAGTAGTTTTTAGTAGTTAGGATTTGTATTTGTTCATGGCAATAGGCTCACATGTAACCTAAAGATTACTGGTGAAATGTGAGTGCTTCTGCCTAACTCGTCGCGGAAATACAGGCGTGATATTAGTTTCTCAGTTCTGTTCAATAGTACAATCGTTAAGCCTTGTCGAAGTCCTTCGGGGGCTGGACACTAACCCCTCCACCAATCCGCATTGGAGCAGCGCGGTGAAGTATGCCCTAGACATCACCTTCATCACATTGAATAGACACGAGCCATTGGGCTATGCCTTCAACAGGTATTTTTTTATTTGCCGAATAAAGCAGAATTAACGCTCAGTGGCACAAAAGTTATAATGAAAAAGTTTGTAATCCCAAAAAACAATGTTGGACAACCTCGGCCGTTATTTGCTCGGCACACAAAAAATATCCTTTGGTAACGAAACACAGACGTATTTAAATATATATTTTTATGGATATAAGTAGCAAACGAGCTTGCAGCACCACCAACCGCTGCCGCCCATGACAACTGTGAGTGACTTTGAACAAGACTCGAATAGGGACTGGGATGGTTAGTCCAGTTAGCTGGGACAGTTAATAAGAACTTAAGTTCTTTTATTTATTTATTTATTACCACAAAAAAGGTACCTACATAGTTAGTTTATATACATTTCTGCCAAACTGTAAGCCAGTTTGTCGGCAGTTTGTCAGCTCGTTAGTAGCTGTGAGGACTGGGGCTTGTTAGTGATAGTCAGTCCAGTTAGTAATTGTATAGTTTAACGTGGGACAAGCACAGTGTCATGCAGCACCATCTTTTTCATTTCAAAATCAATTCAATAACTTAGTTAGCGTCCATAATATTGTGTTGTGGATGTTATGTAGCAATGGGGTACCAGCACTATTACTATGGTCGCCTCTAGATAAGTGTAACCGGTAACCACGCCTTTCCACTCAGAACGCAATTGCTCTGAAAACAATTGCTACACGGTAGAAATGGTACTAGGTACCGTGGCGGGCTGTAGTACTGCTCCGGACGAATTCTATACAAAACCTAAACACAAGTTCTAAGCTTTAGATTTTGACGTGAAAACGTCTTATAAATCGATGAACCCCTACACGTACGAAAAAGTGTGACTCATGCTGAGAGTAAGCCTAGCGTTCCGTGTGCATCTCTCTTTCACTCAATCAAAATTAGTGGACATTATGTAGCTTCATTCAATTTTAGTCTGTAACCCATAGCAATAGAGCGAATAATCGGTTGCACTAATCATAGTACATGGAAATGACATCGGCGCTTTTGTTCGACGTAATGAAATCAGCTGCGTTACGATTTGCAAATGTTGACAATACTTCTGATCTGAAGCTAAATTCTGTGTAGTGTTTTGTTGTTCATTCTCGCAATATTCTTATTTAATATATAGATTGTGAGAAAATTCGGAAAATGAGTGCATAAAAATGTTGCGTTCCTACTTGTGACTCAAAAAAGGATAGTGGCTACTTGCTTCATTGTTTTCCGACCACAGACTCCATCGCTGCATCGGCCGAAGCGTCCGATTTATAAAGTGAAGTGAAAAGATGTTTTCTTCTGACGTTATCGCTTAAAATTATCGTTCGCAAACCGACTTAACAACCATTTTTTTAATGCAATTTAAATGTAGGCTCGGAAACACAAGTGATATTTCAGGTATTCTGTAGAAGGATAGCAGTTTCCCAAAAAATATTTTGATACTTTAGTTAATTAACAGCCAGGTACAAGTTCAACAGTAGGTCAGCTATTGATCGTGATGTATTCGAGTTTAAGTTTAAGTTAGTGGTATATTTTTAGTAACTTCCTCATGTTACTTTCGAATAGCCACAGGCCACACAGAAATAGTTTATCGCTAGGACGAAAAAACCGGTACACGACTAGCTGAACTTTTTACGATATATCGCTGAGGTCAGGGCTGCCAGATAAGGCGTCCTTTTTCCGAAAGCGTTTTTTACACGATTTGTACATAACTGATAAGGGAAATACGAAATTCGGTGGGCTTCCTTTAATAGTCGGGACTCTTAGGACGAATGGACCTACTGCGAAAGTGATGTTACTGATTTTGAGGTATTTTTCGTCCTTGGGATGAATATCGCAATAGGATCAGCAGGTTCCCTAACTCCCGTAGGACCGTAGGTTGTCGTTCTAAATCGGTGTTTTATCGTTTACTTGCTGTTGAGGGTAGCGTTACAAACGCTTAACTTTATTATTGAACTATCGTAAGTCCGAGCAGTCATTGAAAAAAAAATCTTTTACAACATTTTTAATTTAATAACTAACTTGCAGGTCAATAAACTCTTGTACCTAAGCTACAACTATAAACTACATATATTGTACTAGCTTTTACCCGCGGCTCCGCCCGCGTGGTCAAAGGGAATTAACAATGAGTTGTTTATCATACATGACACATT
>DWTT01000926.1:0-13181 GCA_018250895.1 Carterocephalus mandan
CGTTCTAAGTCACTCACAGTGCTCAGAGGCGGCAGCGGCTGGGTGGTGCTGCGAGCTTGTTTGCTATCATATATATATATAGATATATATATATATATATATATATGTGTGTGTGTGTGTGTGTGTATATATAACGTGATGATCGATTTTTTTTTCTAACTGTGCAACAAAATAGGCTTCATACTGTACGACACGATATTTTTTGTCGGCGCCAAGACAGAGCTGCGTGTAAAACCATCGTTATACGCACGGACAGCAATAACAGTACTTTAGTTAGGTATAGAAACAACAATGAAGACGATACTTGATATTGAGATCTGTCGACGGCCTAACAATAAATCACACACTCGCGGTAAGGTGTGCAAAACAGTTTACCTATTCTCGAGCTCATATACTCATACTTCAGCCAATTTTACGTTCTTAAAACAATCAATTTGAAACGGCGGCTGCACGACCGCAAAGACTGGTGACAGCTGCTGAAGTCTATAAAACTTTAGTTACTAGAATTCTGAAGAAAAAAAATATATCGTATTTTACACTATTTATTCCAGGTTTAACTCACTCGATGCACTATTTATCGTTCACTTCACTGCATCGAAAAAAATCGCAAAGTCTAAACAGGAATAAAAGGCTTACTTATAGGAAATTTTTGAATATATTTAAATCATAATTTAATTTAATGCAGCCGCGGTAAGTTTTCTCTAATTATTTAAAAATCTGTGATCCTGAGCGGAACGCATCCGAAGGAAGACATATGCATTGCATATTATGCATATGCCTACTATGTCAGTTTCGCAGCTGGGAGCGCTCGTAAATTAAAAACAAAACTTTTTAATTGGTCGTGTTTATACATTAGTTTCTATTTGTTGTTTAGTAACTGTATCTATAGTTCAGTTACTGTCTCAATTTAATGTTGTCCTAGTTTAGTTTGTTTTAAGTGTTTTTACGTGTTTTTGGTTTTAAGTGCCGAAAGCGCGGGCCGCCTTCCATACCTCACCCTCTTGTTGGCTTGCGTCAAAATAGCTCGCCGGAGAATTATATTCTTAATTTCATACACTATAATGCTTGTTTGCTCCATTATTACACATAAAATGTTTTTTTTTTGTAGAAGGTACTTGATTTGTACATGGATTTCATTTAATTAGTGCCTAAAGCATCTGATTTGTATTTTTAATGTTCACATCCAATTCAAGTTTTGAGGGCTGTTGAAATCGGACGGGTGACGAATTTGAGTTAATGTAATACGGCTTGAAGTTTCTTTATCCCCCAACCATCCAATTTCCTTTGTTCTCCAAAATTGTATCAAGTTCCCTCGCAGTTACATTGGTTTTGTCTAATTCCGTGCTTACGATTTACACTGACAGTGTTATCCAGGACTCATCCAGCCGTATTAACCTGTCGGCTGTCATGACAGTTGGACGGGCAGCTGTCAAAATGTGTCGATTCGCACAGTCCTCTGTCAGCCGGAATGTTTGTCACGAGCCTGGGGCAGGCTGTGGTCTGAGGAATAAGCGACACTATTTATAAACAGAAAAGTGATCAGTGGACATGGACAATAGCTTTTTTTATGGATGTAAGATAACGAACGAAACCTTTCCTCCTCTTTCACGGCGCTGTGAGCGCTCCTGCGTGAGGGAATTCGGATGTAAGGATGGTCCTTCTAGAAAACGAGCAGGCAGCACCACCGATCCGCTTCCAATGACAACTGAGACTGACTCTGAACATGACTCTATTAAAGATTAGGATGGTCAGTCCAATTAGTAAGAGAGTTTAGTTTATCAGCTCAGTCGCCCCAGTTTCGGATGATCTCAAGCCACCCGAAGGTCTTCGACACAGCTTAACGACTGTTTTCAAACAACAACCGAGATCGACGGCTAACGTGTTCTCCGACGGTAGTGCCCATAAAATTTGCCACTAGCGGTCAATCATGCACAAACCGACCGCGCCCGTCGTTGCATCTCTGTCGATCACATTGAATCGATGCGAGCCATTGGGCTACGGAAGATAATTAACCCGCTACCCTCTTTTAACTCAAGCCAGTTTCAAGCCCACCTGAGCCACTCGGAATACTAATAAAGTTTTTGTTGTTAACCCTTTCAAATCTAAAAGGGTCGGAGTTGCCGAGGTCCTTTAGGCGTTAAAACTCTGCTTAGAACGTCTTACGTGCTGGATTTGTGAGGGTACTTCATGGCCCACATTTCTGCGGTGGCTAAATGTTTGATAGGTACATTGTTTGTACTTTCGTTAGTACAACCAATGTATCAAACATTATGCAGTACGTTACTTTTTATGTATATAAGACAGCAAAGGAACATGTACCACCACCCAACTTCTGCCGCCCTTGAGAATTTGGGTGGCCTGTGAGCGACTCTGAACAAGACACAAATGGGGACTTGGTGGTTAGTCTATGAATTGGTCAGTTCGCTGGTAGGCACAGGAATAACTATAATTAACATTTTAGTTAGTCTTGCTAGTTGTTTGTAGTAAGTTCTGTTGGTATTTGTTAGTAAATGTCGTCTTGTTTCAAGTCGATTACAGATGTGTTTCTACCGTTCTTTCCAATAACTGTGTGCCACGGTTCACCCCTCGGAACGGGAAGGGGAAAGTCCACCACGCTGACCAATTCACCACGCAGACTTCACATGCCTCTAGAATATTATGGAAAACTCTCAGGCATGAATGTTTTCTCATGATGTTTCCTTCACCGTTACAGCAGCTGATATTGAATTTCTTAAAACGCACATAACTTTGCGTGCCGCTTGGTGTTGAAACTGTCGAGTGAGGAGCGAGTTCGATAGCAGCTGTCACCGTTTAAGGAGGCTCAAAGTTATAATTTGCAAATGGCCAAATCATATTATTATGTGTTCATAAGAAAGAGTAATTAACTTTCAATTTGACGGGCCCGTTGGCGCAATCGGTAGTGACCCTGCCTGTTATGCCAGTATCTTCATAATTAAAAAGTGTTTGGTTTAATTAATCTAAGAGGGAACAGTGTCAAGCTTTCTAATGCAAATCGCGTCTTGTGTCTTGTCTAACAATGGCCTGGAGACATCCTTCCCGCAGGGTACGGAAACTGCACTCCTCTCAACAAGATTCAACCTACACGGCGTGATTTCAAACCTAATTCATATTACTCGTACTTATATTATCTTCGCTTAAGATCTGGTTTTTTAACATAGGTAATTATGTTATGACCCCACATTGTAGCGTCCATAGCCCAATGACTCGCGTCGATACAATATGATTGAAAGAGTTATGCAACGACGGGCGCGGTCGGTTTGTGGATTTATTATTATTATAATTATCAGGGATATAGATTGAGAAATGACGTAGTTGTATACAAATGTGGTGCAGAAGCTAAACATTTAAAACATGCCTAGGGAGCATATTTCTAGAAAGATAAATATTTTTCATGTTGGAAATGGAATTAATCAAAATCCTTTCTACGAGTATATGTTTGCATGTATCTACATTTCATATTTCAAGGCCCACCAGTTAAGGCTGCATACTATCTAAAATATCAACCCCCAATTTATACCTAATAACTGCAATTTTTTTTGTAGCTTTAGAAATGACGAAGTTTCAAACAATTTTTAACCCCCTTTTAGTGGTAGAATTTTGCAAAATCCTTTCTAGTGGATGCTTACATTATTATAAGGAGAACCAACAGTATAAATTTCACATTTCTAGGACCAGCTGTTTGCGCTGTGCGTTGATATATCACCAATCAGTGATCAGACAGGACTAAGCCTTTTATATATTTAGAAGGTATATTACTAAAGATTACTTACAATAATAACAATCTGATTTAATCGACAAATAAAACCATATCTTTAAAATATCTTATCAACAGTACCTAGGTAATATTAGCAAGAGTTCATATCTATCGTACAAAGTATCGATACGATTAGTCTTATCTGCACAGTAGCGGAATAGTTGACGAGACGACGTTAGTATAAGCTAATGCTACGCTTTTCTTGAAACTACCTTTCAAAATATAGCTAGTAAGCATGTAATAATATGTATACCAAACTCAAGTTTGAGAAAGGGCTTGAGTAATCAATTGAGACAGGTTTAAAGAGAGATAAAGAAAGATCGATTAAAATAGATCAATTACAATTATATAAATGGACAGACAGACTTATGTTATTGTATTTATAATAAGCGCGAATAATTATCAGGTGCATTAATAAAGTTTGAATTTGGAAATCGAAAATCTGTCGTAGCTTTGAAATGTTTGCAGCGAAAAATTAACATCGACATGAAGTGAAAATTAAAATTTATGTAAATAAAAATGAGAGTGACTATAATCTTAGTGGTATGGTGCGCGGTGCTAGTGGTTGTTGGTGGTAGCACGGGTGAGGCAACTCTCATGCAGTGATTCTCGAGTGGTTACAATTCTATCAGCACTATGACTCGCATATGAGCACTCGTGGTGATATGGCTCGAGAGCAAGTAAATTAGTTAGTGACAGTAATTTTGGAGGGCACGTTTAGCCGTCGTTCCCAGTTGTTTTTGTAACGTACAGTACAGGCTGTACTGAAAATCAGTGTTGCGGTGTTATGTCGCAACTGGACTGAGTACAGGCCCATTTGGTATTATTTTATTCTTTCTTTGTAATGTAACATTTGTTAAACTATGTCCAAGTCCTTTGGGCCTAACTTCTGATAATTGTCAGAAGCAAACGTCCACCAGTACACACTGGAGCAGCGTGGTGACGTCCAGACTTCCTTGATTGTGAAAACTGACGCGTCCCCATCAGTGGATCGGCCGTGTTATGATCTAAAATTCGATCGATAGATATCCAACGTCTGCATAAGTTTGTAGCCTCCATAGATCATTGGCTCGAGTCGAATCAATGTTATCGACTGAGTCGACGGACGCGGTCGGTATATGGATGGGTGACCACTAGTGCCAAAAAATTCATGGGCTATCGTACTTAAAAGGGCACATTAATGCGTCGATCCCGGTCGTTTTTCAATGGTAATAAACAATCGTTAATCCTTGTCTAAGACCTTCGGGTTGCTTGAGAACATTCTACACAGGGTTGGCTGCTAACCTTTTTATCAATACGTGTTGGAGGAGCGTGGTGGGGTATGCTCTAGACCTCCCGCAGCTGCGTGTCTGGGAAGACGCGTGCCCAACTGTGGGACGTCTATGGGTTGTAGCTAGAGATTGAGTTAGTCACGATCTAGACACGTTTATATTTACAGTACCTGGCGTACGTCTAATTGACCATGAGAAGTACATGGTGCAATTGATAGGAGAGACCATGAGGAAGGTGGAGAAGAGGGAATGGTGCAACCTGAGAGTCAATGACGTAGCATTGGATGTAGAGTAAGTTGACATTATCGTCAATACAAACCAAGGATTAATCTACTTTGCAACAATCCGCGAACAAAAATGTATGGTGGTGTACCTTCATCGAAAGATTAGCAGGCTATCCTTGGTCAATCAGCGGCCTAAGAACTTACGACAATCAGGTTAGCCAGTGCCTGGATGTGCACTAATACAAACTGGAGCAGCAGGTTGAATTACGCCTATTACAAGCCTTTTCAGTTGTGAGCGAGACTCGAGCGTGGAACACTATTAGTTTGCATATTTGCCGACTTACATTATCAGATGAATTTTAGGGGATTGTTAAATCAGCATATTGATCTTACTTTAGCGCAATACCTGTTGATATATGGATGGAATACCTGCTGTTATTTAGTACCTACACGAAGATTCTGTAGTAAATAACAAAATAAGAAAAGTAAGTAAGAATGAAACGCTGTTTCAATAATTCATTCTTTTATTATTTTCTCGACCAAGGTATCAGGCAGTCAAACTTATTTTTATAATGCTAGAGTTAGTTAGCTAGACTTGGTCAAAACAAATGGCGAACTCTGACTTGCTAAATGACACGAGGACACACTAGATTGACCTAGAGGACGACAAATCGGTCTATCACAAATATTTATTCGTATAACAATATTTTCTTTACAGTGAAAACGTCTTGGAAACCGATGTGATTGGTCGAGTAGAGTACACCAACGGCTTCGTGGTGTCTATACAATGGGTCGACATCATTGACCACACCGTTCAACAATCCTGGATCTTCGACAGAAACACCAACAGGACGAGAGTAGAAGTGCGAGGGGCGTTGCGTTTGAACTCAGTTACCCTTGGATTTGATGTAATAGCTACACTAGCCCAGGGTCAGGAGAGGTATACGGCAGAGTTCACCTATCCTCTGCTGCAGTTTCAATTTACGGTGGGTTGATACATCGATACTATTCGGAGAAAGCCTGCTTCGTCTTGGATGCAATGAATACATGCACATACAGTTGACACATCCGTGAAAAGACACTCATTATTAATTAATTGAATGTCGACTTTGGAAAGCCAGAATATGCACATCTGTCTTGTCAGTGTACATTTAATGTGAGAAGGATCGCCTATACATTCGAGTACGAATCTTCTGGAATTAGACATTAATTTTGTCATTTATTTATTTACTATGAAAAAACTCACATACAATACATATAGAGCTGTACATGGTATTCAGCTAAAAATTATCATGCAAATAAATATATTCAAGCAATAAGTATTATATTGAGCATTATAATTTCACTTCGTCTCTTTTCAAAAACGGTGGACTAACCGTGGACTAACCAAGCTGGTCTGCAGCGACTCAGCAGGCTTCTCTAATTACTCAATGCCTGAATCTCGGAGACAATAGAAAATAAATTGTGACTCCGCTCAAAGCATTTGAGAAGTATAAAATTATTTTTCCATGTTTCAGGTTATTAAGGACATGTTTACAGACGACATAGACGTCAGAGTAGTCGGAACTGTGCCGGCGACGAACAACATTCCAAGGCTCTTGCCGAACACGCGAAATAGCCAAGTACTCACTTTACTGGTAAGTTAATCCATCACCCTACAAACCTTGTCCTTGTCCCACGGTTGGACTTAGGTCTCAGGATGGGTTAGGTTAGGGGCCCACGCCCCACAGGGGGCAATTTGATAGTTAAGGGGGGGGTAATTTAAAAATGGACTCGACACGACTTTAACCCTTTCGCTTTGGGTTATTTAAATGCAATGCTAGACATCGGTGACAAATTTAACAAAACAGGAAAATTCTTAATAAAATGCTGTAAATAATTATTAGGTATAATTTCGTTTGACGTTACCATAATATCAACTGGGTAATTAGAGTCCTCAAGTAAAGTTCGTCGGGGATTCACGAGGTTATGGGCATGGCCTATAAAAGGTTGGGAAACACTGGGTTAGGCCATTGGCCATGTGCAAATTGGCCTCACTTAGAGAACATTATGGAAAATTCTCAGGCACGCAGCTTCCATCGCGATGTTTTCGTTCACCGTTCAAGCATGTGGATTTAAGTTTCTTAAAAAACATAATACTTGAAAAGTCAATGTTGCGTGCAGCTCGGATAACCCAAGCCTCTCGTAAAGGCGTTTTCCATAAATACTAGACTGTCACCGCTGTATTTACCTGTACCTGCGACCCATAGACGTCCCACTGCTGGGCACTGGTCTCCCCCACAGACACTGCTGCGGGAGGTTTAGAGCATACTCCACCACGCTGCTCCAATGCGGATTGGTGGAGGGGTTGGTGGAAGGGTTAGTAGTCCATGAAATTTTGCCACTAGCGGTCACCCATCCCCGACAAACCGACCGCACCCGTCGTTGCTTTAATTTTCTACTTTTCAGTACCACTGGAACAGTGCCACAATCGGGATCCAAAGCTGGGGCTCCGAGGTATTTCAGCCAATCGCTTACAGGCTGGCCCTCAGCGAGATCCAGTTTCCACGGATATGCTACAATTGCCCCACTTCATGAGAGTTATAATAAACATATTAACAAAAATACCTTTTTTGTAATTTATTTTTTAACCCATTAGATTTTTTAGAATGTTGTGGACAGTTATATTTTTCTCTTGGTCAAGGCTTAGCTTTATAAACATACTAGTGGCCGCCCGCAGCTTCACTCGCGTGGAATTAGACATAACAATAGTTTCGTTTACACCTAGTAGTATTATATAGCTTAAGTCACTCAGTGAAGATGCAGCTTTCTAATGGTGAAAGATTTGTTGAAATCGGTCCAGTAGTTTTTGTGTGAAAACATTACAAACAAATCTTTCCTCTTACTAGAACAAAATAAAAACATCTGCTATATCAGCATAGTTTCTCAACCTTACAACAAAGTAACTTATCAATTTATCGCTGACTTAAGATAATTAAAATTAAATGCAAAATTATCTTTCCCATCTGAAAAATACTGATACTGATAAATCAAGATAATTTGTGAATAATGTGAGTTTTATACCTAGATACGGTTCATTATATTTTAAGCTTATACTTATTAGCATTATACTTATAATGAATATTTTTATGATTACATTTGCTCTTCAAGTATTCGCTGTTTCAGGTCAAACATGGGGTAAGTTAACACTATGATTGGTGTTTTTTTCATCTAGGTACCGGTCTTTTAATTGTAGCAAAAATATTTTCTTGATATTTTTAAAAGCTTTTATTAAACTTCACTCGTATGTACTCGTATCTATGTATGTATGTCCTGGAATCTTGCAATCAATATTTCACCCACTTCCACTGAAGCTATCGAGCTGAAAATCGGCACACATATTTGGTTCCGATGACAATTCACGAAAATAAAGCTTGTAGCACCCTCCATCCGCTGCAGCCCATGACAAACTGTGACTGACTATGAACAAGACTTAATTAAGTACTGGGATGGTTAGTCCAGTTAGTTGAAAGAGGTATTAGTAATAGTTGCTAGTGATAGTTAGTCCTGTAATTTGGTGTTAATGATAGTCCAGTTCTTAATTGTTAGTTTGAGCCTCGTTCCAAGTCAGTCACAGATGTGTTGCTACCGTTGAGGACTAAGATGGCCGCCTATAAAGAAGTGTAAGCGGAAACCACACTTTTCCAACCGGACCATAATTGATTTAAAAACAATTATTACTCGGCAGAAATGGTACAAGGTACCGTGGCGGGCGGTGGTACCCGGGCGAACTCTATATGGAAAAAATAGGTTTCATATAAAATCTATTTGGTTCCATATAGGCTCTACCACCTACACCACACACGTGAACAATTATTTTTAACACTTATTTTTCACACACATCGATGAGTTCCACAATGTTACCTGCAATATCTTGTCCCAAGCTTGAACCTTTCAAACAATTTGTATTCTTGTATTTTTTTCAGCGAGACGAGCCACACTGATAAACTTCAGCGATTACTTTAGAAACACGCTAGGACAAGTTACACTCGAGCTGGAGAAGAGGGAGTGGTGCAATTTGAAGATAGATGACCTCACAGTTTTAATTAAGTAAGGATGGAAGCAGTGACAGCCCAGTGGCTATCGAACTCGCCTCTCACTCGAGCGGTCCGGGTTCAAACCCCAGCGGCACGCACCAATAACTTTTCTGAGTTATGTGCGATTTAAGAAATTAAATGACTCTTGCTGTAACTGTGAAGGACACATCGTGAGGAAACCTCCATGCCTGAGGGTTCATCATAATGTTCTCGCAAGCATGTGAAGTCTGCCAATCCGCACTTGGCCAGCGTGGTGGACGTTGGCCAACGTGCCCAACAGTGGGACAAAGAAAGGGTTGTGATGATGATGATGATGAAGGATGGAAGCAAAGCCTGGAGGCTACAACCACTCCATTTCCTATTCCCAAAATATTATTTTCGACTCATCTGTCTCGTTGCGTTGCCTATACCTACCATTGACCACACGACTTGATTTTTTTCTTGCAGTGAACATATGTACAACTGGCATGTAACTGGCAACTTGAAATACACCCAAGGTTTCCTGATCTCCATTCAAAGGGTAGACTTGTCCAACATTGAGGCAAGTGTCAACGACAGGGTAGTGAACGGGACGACGCAAGCGATCGGTATGGTGCGAGGGTTTTTCAACTTCAGAAACCCTAAAGTCGGGTTTGATGTACTATTCCAATTGCAAGATGGCAGCGTGCAGCGGTACACCAGTGTGTTTACGTATGCGCTGATCCATTTCCAATGTACGGTTAGTACTAAACTTTTGTACAAAGTCTACGAATCTATTGAAGGGTGAAGAGGCCAACAGCGCCGCCCAGTTCGCCAGTACATGCCAGCATGTCAGTTCACCTCTTTAAGGAGCGATCGTCATAGTTATTTATCTAAACACGCTAACGTCGGAAGTCGAATTAACCCTGGCATGTTAAGGGAGTGTGTCCACAGACTTGGAACAGGACGGAGTTGAGTGGGTTTTTTCCAAGTCTTCAACGTTCGCCTCGCTCCGCCTCATGTGGAAAAGCACCCTAAGCATACTCACTGGCCAATTTCAGATGTTTAACAGAAAAGTCCACAGCTGAACATAGTCCTGCTTAATAAAAGTAGATAATAAAAAATTCTTATACACAACTATATTTAAAAAAAAATGTTTATTAATAAATGTTGTATATAAAATTTGAATTTAACCTAGACCTATATATACCTATATCCAATAATATTCATATAAGTATCATAAATCTAGTAATCATGATTCTTACCTCTGTACTGAATTAAACGACACTCACATCAAGTAGGTTGCTTTTTAATCTTGTTTGTTAATTATTAATGTTCTATTTTAATTATTTTTTTAATTCTTTTTGTTGTCATTGCTTTTTTTTATGTTCATTGAATATGTTATGTCTTTTAAGTTCCTTTGTTGTTAAACCGAAAATAAGAATGCAGGAAAAAAAAGGGCTAGTCTGAAAACCAGCAGCCGCGGTTCTCTCTCAGTACCACGGCACAGGCTGAGATTAGTCCAATTTTGTCTCTTTTTTACTTATATTTGGCTTATTTTTCTTTTCTTTACTCTTCTTTACTAGATACTTATATTTTTATTGTGTTGACAAAATAAAGATTTTCTTTCATCATTCTTTCTTTCTAACAAAAAAAAAGAAGAGCAAAAGTACTGAAAAACAAGTAGACCATCTGGAATACATAATAAAGTAGGTACCTACCAAACGGATTCATAGCTTTAGTTCGACACTACATTTTCTGCCTAAAACAGGATAAGAGGATATGTGGACTTTGTCGGCTTAAATTGGGCAAAGACTTCTATTTGCCTTCAAATAGGATTGAAGGATTAATTTTTAAGTTTTTTCAGATTGAAAAGAATTTTCATACTGGAGCGATTACGACTATTGTAGACCAAATGCATCCAAGTGCTCTACGACATGAGAAAATGATGTATTTGCCGACCAATAATGTGACCGAAGTTCTATCTAGAACGGTAAGCTCTCATAAATTATTCTCAATGATTATAATCACAGTCATCATAAACTACGATCTTGCATTTGAATTTGTCCCATTGGTCGTTTTGGAACTAAGTAACAAGATTTAACCATTTTCTTACTAACTACATACCTATTGGCTAATAAATTCTCATTTATGCGTGGTATTTTTTTTAGTTTACACCAAGCAGCATCAGCAGAAGTTTTACAAGATGGGGTCAAGAAATAATCCAGCCAATCTTACTTAATGTTGTGACGTCAAAAATGGAATTCCCTTCAGTATGTTTTGTTAACTGTTAATAAAGTGTTCACCTAATAAAGAGTTTTAGAAATTCAAATCTGTACGTAATTTTTTCATTGAGTACTGTTATCTGTGTCCTAGTCCTAACCTATCCTATCCTACAAATAATATCTACGTAGGTAGGTACTTACTTCAAGTATACGTAGTATCCTTTATTAGTTTGTGCTTCAAGTGCAAGTGTACCTACATACATTTTATTTTAAGAAAAATTTAGGTATGTACGTATACGTACTTGTAAGTACCTAAGAATTTTTACGCTATGAATCAGTCAGTCAAAGAGTGGGTACAGCTTTTTACAGCTATCTTATTTATGGAAATTAAATACCTTTATAGGAATGAAACCAGAATTAGATAGGTAGGTACTTAGTTTATATAACAAAATAGGCTTGGAACGGTTGTGTTATTGAAGAAGTCTTTTTTTTTTTTTTCAAAAAGTTCTGCTTGTCAGTTGTCTGAGTTTATAAAAGTCCAATCATTGTTCAAGGTCTATTTTAATTTCTTGGACGAACTCTAATATGTCAAATTCAGCGACTGTCAGCCAGTATTAAATGTCAACAAATTCGTTCAATGTCAATCAACATGTCAATATTGTCAAAACACTAGACAACAGACAACTTCCATGCCTCAATATTTTGCTTATATTTTGCTGAAAGTGCTATTTATCTATATTTTTGTAAATATGATAGAAAACTATTGAATTTATCTCTCGAAAAATGTGTGATGAAACTCCAGAAGAACGGCAAAGTAACGAAATGGTTGCACTCCAGGTGTGTATTATATTTTATATCGTTGGTAAACTATAAAAAATCTGGTACCCGGGCGAAGTACCAGAAGCTAAATTTCAGTAGTAACTTTCGGTCCATGTATGTAGCATTCTGTACATAGTACATTGTACATAGAGATATACTAGCTGTTACTCGTGGAATCTACTCTGCTTATTACTGATATAAATAACTGTAACTACGCTTATTATCATTGATAAACGTAATTCTGCTAATTTTTAGGCCATATATGGAGATGCAGTGGCTGATAACCGTCGCAAAGCTGCTTGGAACGAGTTTCGTCCGTTAGATGTATCAATAACTCTCAACCCGCTGCACAATTCTGAGGGAAACCATTGTTCAGCCACTGTGCAGTTTAAATGCTGTCACAATTATCCTGATAAGTATGTTACTTACATAATGATACATCTTCTTCTTAATAATTTGTAACACTAATTCTTTGAAATACTTTTAAACATGTATTGCTTGACTTAATGCTTAATTTCAGTCCAATATTCCTTATCCTGCTAACAGTGTAGTCTCTCAGTCTAAGCCAGGGATGGACAAACTTTTTCCAATATTTTCTACAAGTGTCTGCACATAAATGTAGCTCTGAACAAAGTTTAGATGGAATAGCTGCACATGGATATGGTCCCCATGTTGGGTATATTTACTTTAAAAAATAACTAACAAAAAGAATTATTTTTTTAAATGTAAAAAGGTTATGGAATTAAGGGCTCTATAATATTATTATTATGTATCTCTTTAAATTTCACGGGTCCAGATGTGGACCCGGTAATTTGGAAGGCTTGCGTGGGGAC
>DWTT01000927.1:0-13176 GCA_018250895.1 Carterocephalus mandan
AATACAAATTTCAATCTAGTTAACGTGCCCATACATAGATGATTGCGGCGGCTAGATAATTGAATGATTTATTATATTAATTCTATATATAATAATAATAGCCTTCGAAAATTGTTCTGTAACAATCAAACAAAAATCTAGTAAGTTCTTTTTTCAAATAGGAAACGCAAAGAAAAATGTTTCTCAAGAGATAATTAATTTAATTAAACCACTCTTAAGCCCAGCTATAAATAACCAACAAATTTCAATTAAGAAACGAAAGAAAATGCCTCTGAAATTTCTGAAGAGTAATGAAGCTCAAGGGATTATGCGAATAGGCTATTAAAAGAGGCTGTTAGCCTGCAGCCTTGCAGATTTCAGTGTTTGAATATAAACTTTTTTACTTCCAATCCTGTCTAGAGTTACATACATACACTAAGTTTTAGCACAAATTAAGTATCGGCGGTGCACGGTGGTGGAATTTGATTTCCCAATTTTCAAGCGTTGTACACAAGCAGAATTTACAAGCACTATTTTTAGTCAAGTAATTTTCTGTGTCAGTTTATTTTTCTTCAGTTCAAATTCAATATATTTAAACTCTCTCTACTATTTCTATAATCTCTTGTTTATTTAATTAATTATTTGCATATTTACATAATTTATATTGACCTCTCCCTTCACTAACTTTGTTTACTTTATTTAGATTAATTATAAACTATTTAATTTATTTATCTTTTTGTGGCTCATCGCAAATATTATTGCATCGTTTTATGATTTCAAATTTTTTTTTCGTTCAGGCAGTTTGTTGCGAAGTTAAGATATATCCTATGAAAAAACTGGTACGTAATAAAACTAGATAAACAATCCCTACTGAATTTTATATCCGTTCCGAGATACATCCCTGCGCCAATATTGGTTTATTGTAATAAAAAATACTTTCACACTAAATATTTACTCTTCGCTAGGACTCCTTCAGTTTGATTGCCCTGTATTGATGTTTCTCAACCAATGTGCGAAGTTTAGACAAAGAGCCGAGATATCTGAGTGTCTTCTTACCTAATAGGTTCAAGATACAAGTACAGTTTTTCTATATATTATGTATTTATAGGGGAACACTCTAGTTCCACGTTGCAGGTGACAACCCAGTGGCTATCGAACTCACCTCGTCCGGGTTCAAACCAAGCGGCACGCACCAATGACTTTTCTAAGTTATGTGCGATTTAAGGTAGTAAATGTCACTTGCTGTATCGGTAATGGACACATCGTGAGGAAACCTGCATGCCTGAGAGTTCTAATGTTCTCGAAGGTATGTGAAGTCTGCCAATCCGCACTTGGCCAGCGTGGTGGACTAAGGCCTAATCCCTCCCATACTGAGAGAAGACCCGTGCCCAACAGTGGGACAAAGAAAGGGTTGTGGTGGTGGTGGAAGTTGAGGAAAATTCCTCTTGCCCACAACCCCATGTTTACTAGGCGTTTGTCGTTTGAATTTTTTATTTAGTGTGATACCACAAACCAAGTTATAACAAGGCTTTTTAAGGCGTTTTACGGTACACTTTTCAGAAACCAAAACCAACCCTCACAATTGCATCTCTACGTCAGCGTTTACATCGAGATACCTTCTGGCAGAGCCCGCTTCCACTCCGGCTGTCATGCATCGAGAAGTGGACAACCTTGGTAATTTAATCTTTATTATTTTACCTCATCCATAGCAGACCAGACAAAATACGTTTTCAAAAGTTATTGTACCCACATTTGAATTAAACAACAATAGTTTCGTTTACACCTGGTCTAGTAATTTTATATAACCTATGTCGCTCTAGCCTATGTCACTCAGTGAAGGTGCAGCTTTCTAATGATGAAAGAATGTGAAGTCAAGTCATAAATACAAGTTGTATGGCTTTGATGATATTATAATAACCTTCATTACTATAGTATTTAAATTATCTTTTGATGTTTTCTAAAAATAAACAAAGATTTTTGATGGAAAATAAGTTCTTGTATTCCTGTACGGCCTCGGTGATATTTATAGAAAATTAATTAACGGTAATCTAAAAATAAACGGAAATTGTAAGGGAAACTTATAAATATATTTGTGACGTAGGTTATTTTGGATGATAACAGAAGTATTTATAGATAATATTCTGTACTGTTAGATGTAGTATTTAGATTATAATAAAGAAATAAACACAAATTAGTAGTAGTACTACATTAAAAATATTTATTTTTAATTTGAAGCGCCAGTCCTTGTTTGTGGTTGCGCCAAAGTCGGGTCCAGCAGTGAGCCTTGCACGCAAGTGACGAAAATGAAATCAGCTGAAAAAGAACTTGCATGTGCGTCGAAATGCAAGCTTATTGGAGGTAAGTCCGATCACATTAATAATGGTTTTGACTAGTCATCACGAATTTACGTATTTTCAATTTATAATGATACTCGGGCGTAATATTCTTCGTGTACAGTATTGTTCTGGTATAAGGACAAATGGAAGAGTTGAAACGGATATCCTGTTACTATCCGGAGTTGATATTGTATGAAAAGCAAATATACAACTTGTTTTAATAAATACATAATATATAATTTAACAGCGATGACAGCCCAGTGGCTTTTGATCTGGCTATTGATCTTGCCTGTCAGCGTCCGGATTCAAATCCAAGCGACACGCACCAATGACTATCGATTTATTAAATTAAATGTCACCAGCTTTGATGGTGAAGGAACAAGTCGATCGTGTGGAAACCAGCATGCTTGAGAGTTCTTCATAATGTTCATAAAGGCATGTGAAGTCTACCAATCCGCACTTGGCCAGCCTGGACTAAGGCTTAACCCCTCCCATTTCGAATGGAGACCCGCGCCCAACAGTGGGACAAAGAATGGGTTGTGTTGGTGGTGGATATAATTTATAATGATAGCTTTGAACACTATTATTTAAAATTTCTGATATATTAAAATAATTCCTTATTTACATTCACTTTCAGAAGACCAGTCAGCACCTACGCAATTTGTAGCGACCAAGTCGAAATCCTGCACAACCTCGAATGACTACCAGCCGAACACTGTGATATCCAGCAACCTCAACGCTGCCAAGTGGATGAAAGGATATCCTGAAAAAGGTTAAGGCCTGCAACTTACATTATGTGCCCCATAAGCATAGGTAGTCGTACCATAGTATAAGGAAGGGTTGTACTGTGCGTGTGTTGTGCATAGTGGTGAGATTAGCTAGGGGCAAATTAATTTAATTTAAGTAACATAAGGTACATTTCCTAAGTTTCTAATGTAGCTATGTAGGTACCTACCTTTATTAGAATTGAACTATATAATACTTATATAATAATTATAATATATAGACTTAAACTAGAAACTTAGAGTTTTTGACATTCGTTATGCTTGTACAATCAATTTATAGCGGAAATATATTATACTCTTATATTTTATTTCATTTACATATTTCGATCTTCATCTTATGTTGGGCTTGTCTTCTTTTGATCATCATCACAACCTATTCTTTGTCCCTCAGAATGGGAGGGGTTAGGCCACGCTGGCCAAGTGCGGATTGGCAGACTTCACATGCCTTCGAGAAAACCTTATTTTGATAGCTCAGTGCATTACGCTTACGAGCTAACGCTAAACGCTTAAACTCTGTCTTGTTCATTCTCAGATTCTCAGTTTGGCTTGGCCTTGTATTGTATAATCCACCCATAATTGTGTTGTATAATCCAAACGTAAAACGTGCAAATGTAAACGTTATGTAATAATAAAAATATTAAATTGAAATAATAACAATAGACCTCCATCTTGTAAAAAAAAAACAAGTTTATAGCCAAACAAGCTATAATTTTAGGGGGGTGTGGACTGTGGACGCCTTACGCTACACGTATTTATACGAATAACCTTTTTATTACCAGATTTCCAATCAGTACTAGACATAAGTCGTTCAACGGTCTCAGAGTCGTTGGAGCGCGCGTCTCAGGTTCTGGAGAATTCCATGGCTCAGCTCGAGGAGACGATAAAGATGGCTCAAGAGTCTAGTAACGACCCTGCAATTAATTGCGGTATTGCATTTTAACTCCTAATCTTTTGCGTTTTTGTTTTACGAATGACACTTACCGATTATTAAAACTATATTTAAGTAACTAGTTATTAATTATAATAATATCTAATTACTTAAAATTCAATTCCATAATTAGAATTAATAAGTTAAACTAATTTAGGTACCTAGGTAAATTAAAACTATATTATAGTTGTATTGTATACTATACCTAAGCATAGTACACTATACCTACTTATATAATCATGTAGAAAGTGCGTTTTCAGTTACAACTCCCGGGCCGGCGCGATCCAAAGACAGTATTCTATATGATTTGCCGACTAAAGATTTGCCGTCGAACGATTTGCCAAAATCACCGGCCACGGTAACATCACAGTGTAAAATGGTGGACAAAATCACATCAGGTAAGTACCGTGAATCATAGAACGGAATTAAAATCTTAGATTATGCTGGCTTGCTTTTAACCTATTAAACGGGTAACCTACTGTGTAGAAATAGAAACACACAGAAAGAGCATGCGTGTATCGCGTAAGTTACATATTTGCACGTGCAAAGAAACAAAACACTGAGATTAGCTACCCAGTTAGTCTGAAAACACCGACAAACTGATTCAATGTTACCTATTAATTTATCACAGGCGAAAAATGTCCTAATCACTGTCTCGGTAATAAACTTTCTTTGTTATAAATATGCATGACATTTGTGGTAACGAAAGAGTTTCATCAAATGCCGTATCAGACATTTTGTTTTCAGATAAAGTTGTAGTGAAGGAAATGAAAGAAATACTTATTCAAGCGAGCCCTACCATACGCGATTCAGGTGATCGCATATTATATTTATCATTTATATCATCTAACCTAGTCAAATTTCAATAATACAAAGTAAATTTCTGCTCCAGTGAGAAGCAGTTCCACAAAGAATGGTTCCAAGTTCGGTATAATTCTAAAACTGGATCGGAACTATGAAAGCAATTGCGTAATTACGATTAATGTCGAATCACAGTCTAGAAAATCGAAATAGGTAGGAAATTTTCACACAACCTTTAACAATTAGATAATGATGAATATCTTAAGAAATCTAAATAAATATCTTGAGATGTACATATTAGATATATTTGCCGTATTTATTTGAATGTTGTTTTTTAGGTTTAACCTGCAAGACTCCACCAGTAATGGAAAAAATATCCAAAAGCGTGGCTACTTCCCGATACATACTACTTGATCCAATACCCTGCTGCTTGTCAAGGAATGGTGAAAATCTCCATACAGGTTACTATGAATATATTAGTTGAGTTTGTAACTAAAAATCAGGGGACGCATTTGAAATCAAATCCACTTTACTCAGTGGGACACTTTTACACAATGGGACACTGAAAAGACAGACAGACAGACAAGTTCCTTTATTGTATTTATGTACACCAAAAGGATAAAGATACAACATACAACAAGTACATACAAAAATAATCACTAAAAAGCAATCTCTTCCAGACAACCATTGAAATAACGTTGTAGGAAGGTTCATAAAGCATTCTATTTTGTTTTATTTTTTTCAGAATGCTTATTTTTATACGATCGACCGCGATGCCTAGCACATAATACACGAGTCCGCAGAGACGCCGCTATCCAAAAAGTAATATCAGGCTGCAGTCTAGGTAAGTTATTGGGCATGATGTGCTGGTTAAGTAAGTGGATGATAGGCCTTAAATAAACCACCCGAAGGCTTTCAAGTTTTCACGTTTTTTATTGAACGATAAAACTTTTTATCCCGGAAAATTGACAAACCTGTTAAAGTAATTCGATTTTAATCGATAATTAACTATCAATCGATTTTTAATGGATTGATACATCTCGTATTATAATCGGCCAGACTGCGGGTGAAGGTAGATTTTGATTATTGGTAATCTTCGGTGTAGCTTGCTGTTGATAAAGGCTTATTTATATTTTGAAACAAGGTATGGATAATAGAGGTCATTCTGCACGTGATTGAAAACAATTTTTCCTAATTAAATTAGTGGTCGTTAAGTTAAATTAGTGGGGAGGTTTATGTCCACTGCTGGACATAAACCTCCCTAAATCGACGCCGCTCCTGCCGATCCTGTGTAACTGCATCCAGCGGTTCTCCGCTGTCTTTTTCACAATAGAGTTGTCAGAGGCTAATGCCACAGTGGATTGTACTAGGGAATGTATATCATTATACTTACTGTGCTAATTCCCAATAACCCAGTTTTCGAAGATGTCCAAGACTTTTCTTCACCATTGGTTATCAATCCTGTGTTTCTTAACTTTAGTTCACTAACTCCGCGAGCTATGCCAGTTACCTTTGAAATCTTTAGATTTTGTGATATCGAATCCGGTCACTTTGCGAAATACCGACCGACTTTCAGCTTGCGAATGAGGCCGACGGTAAAATAACAGCTCCCACATCCCTAAATTATCACCGGCACACCATGCTCGTTCATTCAAATATAGGCAAATGGACCGGTATCTAAATCTAACTCTGGCCGATTGCGTAGAAGTCGTAATTAAGGTATCGTCTAGCGCCGGTTGTCGGCAATAAGCGCTGATTTTTTCGCCCCTTATAATTTCGTTCGGAGCTGAACGAGCCGCGAGAAATAACTGTACTATATTCGTACGTTACTTTAGAAATAGCACCGGTACAGCACGAAGTGACCAATTGTTCGACGGAGGTGGTGACAGAGCATTTGCGACAACCTCAACGCTGTGCGGTGCAAGCTAGCGAACCGCTCGAGGAGGTTATCATCCCACAAGGTAATGACAATTAAATTGTACTTATAAGTTGCTGAGTGTAGGGATTAATTAGGATAAGAAAATGGATGGTATTAATTTAATTTTAATTTAATTTTAATTTATAGGTTTAATTATCACTGACACACAATTCTCGTTTGTATTTAAGAAACACCACCGGAAAAGCACAAAGTGCCTCATTGTTCATTGGGAGTTGTGAGTCAACGCTGCGCGCTTCAAGATAATGAGTCCCTCGAAAAAGTTATTATCCCACAAGGTATTGTATTGTATTGTGGGTAATTCTTTGTCCATACTTAGCTCGTCATATCGTGCCACGAAACAATACAAGTTTTAAGGGTTAAGTCGTTGCAAGAGTTGGTTAAAAAACAGCGTTAAAACCGTGTTGGTCGGAAACCTTTGAAGATGTTCACCCTTGGTGCGGTTTACATCAGTGCTAGAGGGAAGCGTTCCTCCGGGATCTCTGTTAGATAGAACGCACCGTCGGGGCTCCTCTAACGCTGTCTATGATCTTTCATCTCTCTCTGACTCTCCACAATAATCAAAACGGTGGCCACACAGCGTCACGTTTCCCGGGGTCACTTCAAGAACGATTTAAGGTCTTGCAACTCTAGAAGTTCTTGTTTAGTAGTCACGTTTTAAGACAGACACGAACTACCATTGTGGTCCCGAAATGGATGATGGGAACGTAATCAGAAAAACTAGCGTAATTTTGGTGTTGACTTCATCCCGTTCAGAGGAAAATTCAAATGGCTTTACCGTTAGCGTTACCGTTATGGCGTTAGACCGTGTATTCCGAGTGTTTGCCACACACAGTAAAATTGAATCAAATCTAGAGCCAGTACTACCTGATAGGCATGAAAATGCAGTAGATAATTTTACGATAATGATTTCAGTGAAACCCAAATCTACCATCGATCCGGAGAGTAATGAAGCGTCATTACAACATGACGTGCCCGTTAGGTCAGCGGCAGTTCTGACGTCGGCGTCAGCGCCGCGGCGCAGTCAGCACGCTAGCGACCTCGCTCGGAAAGTCCTTACACCGGGAGGTAAGTAAGATCGCTCGTTGCTGCTGCTGCGACCCATAGACCGTCCTACTGCTGGGCACGGGTCCCCCCCACAGACACAGCTGCGGGAGGTCTAAAGCATTCTTCACCACGCTACTCCAATGTGGATTAGTGGAAAGGTTAAAACCACCGGACCGACGGCTTAACGTGCCCTCCGAAGCAAAGTCGCGTCCATGAAATGTTGCTACTAGCGGTCACCCAACCACTTCCCTACCGCGCCCGTCATTGACTAATTCTTTCGAAACCGACGAGACACACTGGGCTATGGACGCAACGTTACATAATATTTTCACATTATTTTAGAATATAAGGCGTTATACGAAACAACAGAATCACTGGTCAAGGAGTCATCAAAATTGCGACCGAAAAGTCATATCTCGCCCTGCGCTTCTGTGGTTCAGACAGGTACATTACCTATATGATTTTGGCTTAAGTCGCTCAACACATTCAAATATCGTCTACGTGATTAAACCGTTGGCGCAATCGGTAGTGACCCTGTCTGTTGCGCCAGGGGTCGTGGGTTCGAATCCCACTCAGGACAAATATTCGTGTGATGAACACTTGTATTTGTTCTGTGTCTGGATTTTAATGTATGTGTAATATTTAAGTATGTATTTAAAAAAATATCTATTATGTATATCAGTCTCTGACACCCATATCCATAGGCTCGCGCCTACTTTGGGGTCAGATGGCCATGTGTGAGAATGTCCAAGATATTTATCTATAGATAGGTACCTATTTATATTTATTTGTTAGAACTCGTACTTAAATCAGTCTCAAGCTCAAAGTCAATAGATACATAATAGTAAGAAACAAAATTAAATGAACTGCTTTACCAACTCAGTAACTTTATAAAACATGCTGAAGAAATATTTTTTTAGTTCAATCAAACAGCGGTGACAGCCCAGTGGCTATCGAATTCGCCTCTCACTCGAGCGGTCCGGGTTCAAACCTAATCGGCACGCACTAATGCCTGTTCTAAGTTATATGCGATTTAAGAAATTAAATGCCACTTGGTATGACGGTTTAGGCCAGTGAGAGTTCATCATAATGTTCTCGAGCGTGGCGGACTGCTTGATCTACCTAATTATAATTGACACTGTTTCAGGGGGTGAAAAAATTGCAAGAAAACCCTTAAATAGTACTGGAAGTAAATGTGTGCACTGTTGCTGTAAGTTGCTCTACGAAAAGCGAGGTAGGCATAGATATAAGAAGTAGTAAAAAAAAAGCAGATCTGCCATAGGCGCTGTCAAAGTGACGCCACGAATACGTGCCAATTGGTACGTATTTTGTTGACTCAGAGTCACGCAGCCACGAACACATGTTAATTTGTTTATGAGCACATTTTTAGCACTGTATTCTATGGAGATGCATATCTATAGCATAAAACATAATTGTAGGTTGGCAACTTCTCTGTGAGTAAGAAGATTTTTATTTCAACATTATTTTATCCAGTAGAAAATCGATTCAATTGCAGAGCTGTTAAACATTTCCTTTTATCTTCTTTCTCTAACAAATATGGCCATTTCAGCAAAATGTGGCTGCAACACATGAATACATCCTACTGCAGATCACAACTTGGGCCTACAGCATACTAAACAACACTGCTCCAATGTGGATATGCGGAGAGGTTAATGGCCAATGCCACTGTCGGAATTTTCGGTCTTATGCGATAACCACCGGGACATACCTCTTACCGCGCGTTCACGATACGGTTCAAAATTCAAGTAGGCTTTTATTTAATTCATTTGGTAAAAATAAGATTGTTCGTCTGATTTGTAGGGGAGGATCACTGCACTCGCTCTACTCAAGCAGTGTTTGAGTTGACGCACATGTGCCCCCACTGTTGCATGAACCAAAGTGTGGGACAAGAATATTCAGGTGTGGTATAAAGTAAAATTTTATCTATTAACTCTACTACTAATGAGTAAATCTACTAGGTACTAATGAGGTGGCATAAATTAGAATAGAATAGAATAGAAAATATTTATTTGGTACAGAAGATACAACATGTAACATTTGAAGAAAACTTATATACTAATAATTAACTTGCACCTCCTGTCCCAAAAAGGCATACACTCAGCATATGCTACGGCAGTAACCGTAGCGCTGGTTTTCAGTGCAGCCTTGGAGACAGTATTCGGAGGATGAGATGGACACTAGGTTAACATAAGACTTAATTAACAACACGTAACTAACTAAACTATCTATCAACTAAGAAAATTAAATTAGAGTAGTAGTGCCTTGTGTGCAAGCGAAGTAGTACCTACTATAGTTAATTTTTTTATGAAACGTGAATTTTAAAATATGTATGTATAGGTAAAATTCATTATAAAGTTAGTTTTAATCTACATTCCAGCAACCCGCAAACTGACTTCACTAGAAAGAGGTAGACTAACTCCTGGAATATGGCTTCTGTTCATATTTCATTTAATATGATCAAAATCCTCACACAAAATATATTTTACAAAATGTCTGCAAATGTGTATATTCAATAATTTGGCACCTAAGAAAACTTAATGCCAGTAGATTAGTATTTTTTTTATTGTACTATAAAAAATCATTGATAGGAATTATCTATCTATTGAAAATTGAAATGATAACACAGACAATTTATTGTACGCATCCTGGTCACGTAGCTAGATATTAACTGAAGAATATTGTGTAAAATTCACCACAATTTTGTCAAGGTAAAATAATTCTGAATTTGATTTCATAACACTGTTAGTGTAAAATATCATAATTAAATGAGCCAATAGAAAGTTGTCCTGGTGTCTGCCGTCAGTTAGATGGGAGACTGCTAGAGGCACTTTCTTGAGTGCTTATCCCTGCTTCGAAGGACACGTTAAGCAGTCGTTTGAGACCTCCGAGACCTTTAATCGGCCTAAAAATATCCGTGAATCGATTTGGTCATTACTCTGTGGAAGGTTTCTAAATTACCATGCAGTGCTGTTCTAATGGGTTGCAGTCAGTCGGTCATTTCAAACAAATTGTTTCCTGTGTTACAGAAAGTCTCGCTCATTTCCTCATCGGTGAGGGCAAGCTCGAGGCCTACCTGGACGAGTGGCCTCCCATCAAGGACAATGTGGAGAGGGCTCAGCGGGAGCTCTCGGAGGCGCGGGGATACCTCACCCTGGCCACCGACGAGGCGGGGAAGAAGGCGGGCGTGGCCTTGGACGCCCATCTCCTGCTGGGCAAGCTGAACTATGCCTGCGGGGCTTACGATGAGTCCTTGAAGCAGTATCAGTTAGCCGAGCTTAGCACGTTGACAGAGAAGGAATTGCCTGTGTAAGTACAGGATAATCTATCAAAAACATTTTTGTTGTTGTTGTTATCAAAAAATTTTGAAATGTTATATGTGATGTATTGTTATCAGCAAGGTAATCATAACAATACTTTGAGGAAAACAAATAGATGGATAGATATATGTATGTAAAATATGGTCAGTTCTAGTAAATACTACACTGGCAGCCAAGGCACTGCGCACACACAGGCTGAAAACGTGTCAGGACTGTCCATGTTTCATTGTAACAAATTGAATAATACGGTATCATATTTAAATCCATTTATATCTGCTTTTTAACCAGCGCGTAGTCTTTAGCTGCTCTGGGCTTAGTTACCTACATCACTATCTATCACATCTATAAGTTAATGATGCTATTAATTCTTAAGTTTTTTTTTAAATCTTAACATAATTTTTTTTTATTTAACATGCAATATTATTTTATTATGTTTTGTTATGTTTATGTGTTTGGTACAAATGCTGTCAACTACTGCTGAAAAGTTCCTCTTAAGCGATGAATGTTTGATATGTAGGTAGCTTTAGTGCCGAAGACAATGCATTATTTATGTTAGGCGCAACCTGATTCTGCACCAAGGCATAGGGATACATACACTCAATATTTTGTATTCAAATTTGATTTTGATGGCCCAATTTGAATTGCCAGTACCAATTTCTGGTTAGAGACCATATTAGTATAAGCTTGCTGTTAGAAATGTTTTTTGAGGCTGTGGAGGTAACGGAGGTATAAACACTAAACTGCAGTATATTGTTATCTCAGGAAATGACTAAGGATGATAACAAGCATGTATCCTCTCACTGCAGTTGGGTGCACACTTTATCGTCGTGTACCTAATGTGTAAAAAAATATACAGCTGATTTGAGATCCGCCTTTTTCGGAAGTCGGTAAAAAAGAAATGTATGAAGGATATCTGAGACATGATTTATTGAATTATACTTTACGAAAACATTCTGAAGGAGCTAACTATGTTTTAAGGATATTTTTATGAATTGATGATTTGATTATTTAGACTAATTCGAGATATGCGTGGCGCCGTGGTGGATTGCCGAGGGTTCGAGGTGCCGAGTTCGAGGTGCCGAGGTTCAGGGGTTCGATTACTAGCTGGAGCAGATATTAATTTTACATAGTACCTACTTATTTGTTCTTGGGTGTGTACACAGCGCGCTCAAGGGGACCGAGTGCAAATCCGAGCGGCTCTTTATGAAGAGCTCTCACGCATGCATCTCGAAGGCATGTGAAGTCTGCCAGTCCGCACTTGGCCAGCGTGGTGGGCCATGGCCCCCTGGTTGTGGTGTGGCTCCAGAAACTATTTATTTTATTGCTATTTCTGTATTTTTTATTTATTTTAAGTTAGGCATCTTAGCAACACTTTTCAAATTATTTTACGAATCAATTACGTTTTTATTGAGTTGTGTACTTCAGTGAAAATGACACTTGTAAGAAATACATAAGATATAGAAAGTAAAAAATAAAATAAGTTAAATTATCTGCCATTTCTCTCCATCTCTATTCTGTATACAATAATGAGTGATGTGATGAAGCATGTAAGCGATGCATGCATTGTCCGTACAGTAGTAACCGATGGGCAATTATCGTAATTAAATTAATACGGGCGACCTTGGCCGGCCGCAGACAAGCAATTTTCTGTTCAATCACTCTGAGTTAGCCGCCGGTGTAATGGCTCATTGCGTAACGATATATTGTAGTTGACTATATTGTCATGCAATTTTATTTTCAACTACAGGGTAGGTTCGTCTTCCCTAAACATAGCTCCTCTTTTCTTGTCCACTGACGGCTTACCACATAGGTACAACAAAGTCCTTAACATACAATAATGTGACACTCTGACTTCTAATATGAGCTTTAAGACAAGATTTGCAGATTTCATCGATTGTCTTAATTAATTAACTATGTCATTTGCAACAAGACCCAAACTGCCATATTTATACGTACCGTTCAGAATATAGAAACAACCAGGCACCGCAAGCGCGGCGGATAGTGAGGTCACAAAATGCCACAAAAT
>DWTT01000928.1:0-13174 GCA_018250895.1 Carterocephalus mandan
TCCTTTAGAGATGTAATTTTCTTAACTATTTCCTGTATAGTAAATCTAGGTAGAGTGGTAGAGTTGCTTGTTGCCTTCGTGGGTTCTTGGCAAACCAGATTTGGTATATCAGCATACAGTTTCCTAAAATATGTGGTGGCTGTTTCGATTATTTTTGATCTTGAAATAAATAATTAATAAATATTAATTATTTTTCCTTCATATCCTGGATAGTGTGGACGTCACCTTCCCTTGTACAAACGTTTTCGTATAGCAAATGAATTCGTGGCATCCCCTACAAATTGGAGAACTTACGTGCGTACCGAATTTAATGCCGACAGCGGACCTTCCGGCAACTAAACGATCCCTCTACGTGTACTGGAAATATTCTAAGTAATGTTTGTTTGTCATTACTAATATTATAAATATGAAAATTTGTATGTTTGGATGTTTGTTGTTCAATGACGCAAAGACTACAAAACGATTTTGGATGAAACTTGGCACATAGGTAGGTGATAACCTAGACTAGAACATATGATACTTTTCATCCCGGAAATATATTCCTTTGGGATGTCTCGGAAATATATTCCCTTGGGATGTCTCGCGCGTTTATTGGAAAGTTGTTTTGCACAGTGATAACAGATGGCGCTGACACTAATTCTGAAACGCGATGGCGACTTTATGCCATACATACGTTATGTACTGCTGATTTGATTCTAAACCATCCCATTAAAATATTTAAGAACTGATCTCGATATTTTTTTTAATGAAAACCGACACTCCCATAAATCTCACTAAAATTTAGTGCCATAGGTGATTTCACCTAATAGGCTAAAATAGTTGCGAAAATGATCCTGAGAAGACACAGTGAATTGAAGTGATTTGGTATGTCAAACAGTGGTCCTCATAAGCTGATAGATGGATAGATGATTGTTAAAATTAATAACACATCGATGAGGGTCTAATGCCTTTGCAATAACGGGAAAACCACTAATAAGTTCTCTTGCCATCAAACGTGCGTCGATAACCCTACAAAGTTGCAGATGTTACAGACTGATAACTAATTAATTAGTGTTTGGTTATGTTATGTTTCCACCAACATACATATTATGTCCCACTATTGGGCACGGGTCTCTTTTCCGAATGGGTAGGGTTAGAAAAAAAAAACTTTAAACATAAAAACCATCCCTTACTATCTAGGCCAAAATCTAGACCTAATTTATTATCTATACATTATAAAGAGGAAACATTTTGTTTGTAATGTTTTCACACAAAAACGACTGGACCGATTTCAAAAATTCTTTCACCATTACAAAGCTGCATCTTCACTGAGTGACATTGGCTATATAATATTACTAGGTGTAAACGAAACTATTGTTATGTCTAATTCCACGCGAGTGAAGTTGCGGGCTAGTAGTAGTTTATCATTTTATGATAAATACACCTACTTTTTATATCTGAGCAATCTTTCATTGACCTACACTCACCAATTAATACAATTGATTGTAGGTAGGCATCGGTAGTTGTAGGTATCGGCTATTCTTTGTACATTTTTATATTACCTACGTCGATCACGTGCATTACAAGCGACCATTTTCTGCACTGAACACACGTTGTTATAATTCACCCAAAAATTACTTGATAACTAACCTTGGCAAGGATCTCACAAGCCCGAATTTGACCCCAACAAACCCCTTCGAAGCAAGAGGCGTGTTCTATAGCTACTTATAACTCCATGCTTTCACAACTTCTCTGAGAACTTATAATAGATTCAATATATTGATGGAATGAAGGTGTGATTTGTATTCAATGGTAAGAACACGGACAAACGAAACCTTGCTCGAACTGTTATGAATTGCACAGAAAGAGAACGTCACAAAGGAAAATATTGCTCTTTGTTTTCTTTGAGTTTACAGATACTATTAGGGTAGGAAAACTGGAGAGAAGGAGTCAGGAGTGAATTGACGAAGATATAAAAACTCGCCAAGTGTGAGTCGGACTCGCGCACGAAGGGTTCCGTACCACTATCTATACAAATGGCAATAAAATGATGTCTGTTGTTTGGGAGCCCCATAAAATATTTATTATTTCCATTTTTTAGTATTTGTCGTTATAGCGGCAAAAGTAATGATACATTATGACGACCATGAAAGAGAAGACGAACTAAAATTATAGATTGATTTTTTCGTAAATTATTTCGCCCGTGCAAACTGAATCTCCAGAAACGATTTGTTCAACACTTGACTAAAAAAACTTCCCGAAAACTTAATAAAACACGTCGCTCTCAAGTTGACTGAGAATCGAATCGTTTAGTTGGAATAGAACGACAAATAGTGGAGGGTTATCGACAGTTTGGGTGCTTGGTGCCAACAAAGGATGCAATTTGTCAAATCAAACAGCTCTTTGTGAGACACGGAGGAATATTTTGCGCTTCAATGCCTTGAAGACGGTTCGAGGATGCAGCATTTTATGCCTCTTCACCTTTCCAATGTTTAATGTCTTATTTAAACTTGGCAGCCTACATAAAACTGTTCTTGGGTTTAACTTAATATTAATGTTAAAGTGGCAATACCACTGCCATTCAAAGCATTAACATCCTTGTACCTGATGGGGAACCAAAATATATGAAACCTACATTGTTCCATATAGAGTTCTTCCGGGGTTGTACCACCGCCCGCAACGGTTTTACTGTGTAAACAATTTATACAAATATTATAATATACAAAATTAATAATATACAAAATTAATTTTAAAGCAATTGTGACTAACCATCCCACTCCCTATTTGAGTCTTGTTCAAAATTAGTTGCGCTAGCGGACTCTACCACGGAGTCACCGCCACCTTCCGCCGTGAGAATAGCCCGGGTAGAGAGGACATCCTAGAAACCCGTAGACCCTCCAGTCGGATAAAGAGCCTACAAAGGCCGCCGACAAAGGAAGCAACCCACACACCGGCACCGACTGCTTAACGTGCCCTCCGAAGCACGGTAGCACCCATGAAATTTTGCCATTAGCGTTCACCCATCCACAAACCGACCGCGCCCGTCGTTGCTTAACTCTTTCGATCACATTGTTTCGACGCGAGCCATTGGGCTATGGACGCTACGCTACTTAACCAACTTAACCAACGTAAAACAGATAGATTTTGCCGTTGTAAAACCACTTAGCATTGCAGTTGTCGAGTTGGCTAGGAACTAAGAAGAAACGGTCTCTTAAACAAAGCCCCAACTGCAGTCAGGTACCACGACGCTGACTCGAAGTAATTTACGAGCGCTGCGTAATTGCATTCGGGAAATAATTGTTTCACCCTTCCGTTCATCCTACCGCACTCATTTGCAATGCTTTATTGACTTAATGGGGTAGTCTAAAGACTACAGCTTTTGTACATTAGCTCTATCTCACTTTTTTTTAATAATCTCCACGAATTGTTCAAATATAAACAATCACAGTGGTGAGGAATGAAGAATGAACCCATTCTTTGTTCTACTAATCGGCCAAAGATTAGTTAATTGTGGGCAGTAAATTTTCGACTTCGAAAAATAAGCCAAAAATCTGGATTGAGACACAATAATAGGGAATTCACACATTATACGCTCTTTCACCATCTCGAAATAATTTGTACGAGGGCCATGGTAACTAATAAAACTTTTTACTAGAGCAGGTTGCATTGGCAATAGGATGGCCACATCTATAAGAAGACCGATAATGGTTGGAGTTGCCGGCTGTTAGAGTTAGGGTGGAGACCGCGTATAGGCAAAATGTAGTGTAATAGGACCTCTTGCTATATGGCTCGACAATCTATGTCGGCAACCGGGTTCAGTGGCGTACCTTGGGAGAGGCCTATGGCCAACAGTGAGCTGATGTGGGCTGAGAGAGAGAAGGAAAGAGCAAGAGAACACAGCATCAAGGATATCGCTTCGGTACACATAGGCTATTGCCCTTTCATTAATCCATATGCAGAGACAGTTCCATTCTAGCACTCTTGGTTTCGGAGTAATTACATATACTAATTGGCTAATTGTAATCAGAATTGGCCATTAGAAGAACGCATTAGCACATAATTCAGACAGTCGGAGAAATATACTCTGGGCGAAACGACGCGTAGCGCGTGGCCTAAGGCTTGAGACACCATAGCGAGCCTTAATCCAACTGCAGAATTTCCATGAATGATGTACATGCACATTATATAATATGTGTTATTATTGTAGGGTATTTAAGGGTGTCATAGATGAAGTTCTACAGAGCGAAGCATTGTTTTCATTAATTTGCCGCTTCCGCTATTATAATTGTCAAATCGCTTCGATTGCATTGCTTACCATTAAAATTTACATAATTTCATTTTATTAACATTATTATTTAATTAAGAAGCAAATGAAAAACTAAGGTTTTAAGGTTAACTTTAAGTGACGTTTTCGCTTACTTTTATCAGGTTTAAAAATCATCACATTAAAAAAAGTCTTAAACGCTAAATGACGTCATTGTTAAGACTGAAAGGCATAATGACAAAAAAATTAAAAACAGTAAAAAAAAATTGAGTAATAAAAAATTAAAAACAAAATTTATAAAATTTATAACACTATTCTCCTATCCTCTCGAGAGTCCTGACTACAGCCACTAAGCTATCAGCGCTGGACTAATACTAGAAAATGACGAGGAAAATCTAAAATCCCCGTTTCCTCTTACTTAAACCAGCTCATCCTCCGGGAAATTACAGTTTCGACCAATTAGAAGGCACGAATAAATTCTGACTAGACACTCGGATATATTTTTTAATTATAGGCATCGCGTAACGCATTTGGCACGGGATCGGGTCGTTTTTCATTGTGAAAGGTTATTTTAATGATATTTTATTAGATTAAATATATCTCGTTATAATTTCCATTTCCTAAGTAAATTTCCTAAGTAGAACTTTTGTATTATACTATAGTCACATACTGGTCAAGCTGTAGAGACAATGTTACCTACCTATACTAGTAATAATTGGAGGAAATTGGAAAGATTGGTGAAAATATCTAGCTATAAACCATAAACGTCCACTGTTGGACACGGGTCACCACAGACACTGCTGCGGAAGCATACTCCATCACGCTGCTCCAATACAGATTGATGGAAGGTAAGTGGTCAAGCGGTGACGGCTATCGAACTCGCCTCTCACTCGAGCGGTCCGGCTTTAAACCACAGCGGCACGCACCAATGACTTATCTATGTTACGAGTATGTGCGATTAAAGAAATTAAATGTCACTTGCTGTAACGGTGAAGGACATATCGTGAGGAAACCTGCATGCCTGAGAGTTTTTCATAATGTTCTCGAAGGCATGACAATGTGAAGTCTGCCAATCCGCACTTGGCCAGCGTGGACTCATCATCTTCATCATCACAACCCTTTCTTTGTCCCACTGTTGGGCACAGGTCTCCTCTTAGAACGGGAGGGATTAGGCCTTAGTCCACCACGCTGGCCAAGTGCGGATTGACAGCGTGGACTCAGGCCTAATATTCCTCCTCCCATTGAGAGAAGACCAGTGCCCAACAGTGAGACAAAGAAAGGTTTGTGGTAGAAGCAGTAGAGTCAAGCGAATAGATTGCTACTGGCACGAAGTATATTTGTTTAGCCGCAAGCCGTGAAACCAATTGACTGCCGTGTGCTGTGACACACAAACGCTTTTAGACGTAAAGGGATTTTACACTTGTTTTAGCCACACGAGAAACTGCAAATACATTTTCAGGACTAACAGCAGGCGGCTTCCTATTCTAGTACAAAGAGTTAAAAGAATATAACTCAAGATCATAAAACATACAGCGAGTGGCGAAAGAGAAATAAATATCGCGAGTCAACAACAAGTAAGTATACGAGGCGCCGAGCGTTCCATAAAAATATCATTAGGTCTAGTTCACAGAAATATACGGAGGCACAGCCACGCCACCTGCTGTGCATGCATTACCATAAGGATGCGTAAAAGGTGTAAAAGGTATAATATTCGACGGCTGGTCAGCTCAGTTATCGGGCAGTTTATACTTTCAGATCGCACCCCTAAAGTTATGAGGTTAGCTGTGGAATATTTAGATGCACGTGACACGTGTGCGAGTTGATGACTCGATTTTTATCACAGAACATGTAGCTCGGGTATTAATATTGAAGTCTGTTATATTTACAATATTTTATGTTTTGTTGCTTCCTCCTTGTCGAAAGACTCTTGAGATAGATAGATAGATAGGTCCTTGTAGCTCGGGACCAGAATAGTGCAACGGTATCCCCTGCCTGTTGCAAGAGGCGAATAAAAGGGAGTTTCTGAGTTTACGGGCGGCAAGAGTGGGAGCTCGAACCGTCCATCCAGTGACCCCGGGAAAGACGATGTTGTATGTGGCTGCACGACGTTGTAGATGGGTGTCGACGTCTTTGGACGAGCCTGTCGTGGGCACAGCGCTGGAGGGCACCGGTGCGTTTTAACAGAGGTCCCGGAGCCCTCCACAAGCGCTGAGGAAGGCCACCGACGGGGTTTTAGTGGGTGGAAATCTCACACAACCCGGCGTCGCTCTCACGATGCCCGGGTACTAAATAGCGTCCATATTCCAATGGCTCGAAGAGATACCCCAAGAAGTTACCTACCTACATTGATAAGCAGAAGAAAATATATTCGTACTTAATACGCCTTTGTATGGAAAAATTCCAAGTGCCAACAGGTTACCAAACAGGCGTCTCCATCGCCCCATTTGAGGCAAAAAGCACGCCGCCATTTTATTTCCACTCCGCAAATATAAAGGCGAAACTCTTTACTCCGAATGTATTCGGTTTAGTAGTTTCCCGTGTAGACCTGTGCATAAAACATGTAACCCTCTTGCGTTCCACACTATTCTTGTCTATGTTGTGTTGTTGGCGTGGCAATTTTATTATAAGGCTATTGTGTGATCCTGGATCTAAAATAGATTCTTAAAAATATGCCATTCCAATTTTTTGTAACTGGGAAACACTAAAAGACACATTTTGAAAAACTATTTTTGTAACAATTGTCATACAGATTGAATTGTAAAATATTTTAAAACTGAAATATGAGTAATGAAACTGATGTAATGTTAGGTTATGCTTTGAATTTTAAAAAATCACTTGATGTCCCTGAGTGTAGTTATTAACACGTTAATAACTATGATCAGGGATTTGGGGACTGATCTGTGCATGTGATCTGTGATCATGCATATTTTAGCAACTGGACTAACTCTCCCAGTACAAGGTTTGTTGCAGTTGCAGCGGATCACTAGCTCCTTTGCTATTTTATATCCATGAAAAATCTTAGGACCCTTGCCCATGTGTGTGCCTTTGAATCCTAAACATGGTCAAAGTAATTTTCATTATTTATTCCATAATTAGCTAATCCCCTTTATCTAACTTGTCTGACCCAATCCTATATTTTATCAGTCATTATCGATTATGTAGCTAAGCCAATATTATCTTGAATTCCGATTTATTTTGTAAAACGGAACAGACATGACGTGGCGTTTGATGTTATTTCTTGTACTAAATATTTTTGTATTAAATATTGTTTTTGCTGAGGAACAGGAAACTAGGACAGTTATATTAGAAGATGGTGGTGTGATCGGAAAAAAGTACTGGGATGGAGACTTCTTTGAGTTCTATGGCATTCCCTACGCAGAAGCTCCCACGGGACGGGACCGATATCAGGTTAGTAGGTAGATTAAGTTTATATCAAAATACCATTACAGTAAATAAATAGTGTAAATATATTTTGTCAGTCCGTTGGAAGTACTTTGGTTTTCTATATAAAGATAACCAGGCAGTTTATAAAAAAATGATATATCGATTTGGTCGATCATAGGTTCAAACCTTCTTTTTTTAATTTTAACGCTGGGAAATGCATTTACGCATCCTGCATCCTACGAAGCAGGTATGTGGGACTCGCCGGCTTGGCCGGAATACCCACTAAAACCCAGCGACACCTTCAGCGTCATAATGAGAAGCCACGGGATCGCATGAGGTTCAAACCTCGACTGGGGGCATAAAATAAATAAATTTGTCTTGTACGTTAATTGTTTATTTTTTGTATGAATCACCGTCAAAAATGATATTTTGTACGCGAGCCGAATCATGTTAATCATAAATCATTAATTTTTATGAACTTATTAAATATTATTTCAGGCCCCCCTACCCGTAAAACCTTGGAAGGACATGCTAACGGCATCTGCGACAAACATTGTGTGCCATCAATCTTATTACACCGATGATGAAAATGATGATTTCGTATTATCAGGCGAAGAAGATTGCCTTGTTATTAATCTTTTCATACCAAAAATTGCTTCTGAAAAGAATTTAGTACCTGTTGTGGTTTACATTCATAGCGGAGCGTTTGCTGGAGGGAACGGAAACATGGCCAAGTTCCATTACTTAGCCAGACATGATATTATTGTAATCAGTTTCAACTATAGAGTAGGAGCTATTGGATTTGCTTGTTTGGGTAACAGGGAAATACCTGGAAATGCTGGCTTGAGAGATCAAGTAGCTGCTCTGAAGTGGATCAAGAAAAATATTAAGAAATTCGGTGGTGATCCAAATAAAATAACATTAGCGGGGTACAGCGTGGGTGCATCAATGGCAGAGCTTTTAACGCTGTCCAAAACTACAGAAGGGCTAATCGACCAACTCATACTAGATAGCGGGTCGGCTCTGTCGCCGTTTGCAATCAATAGAGATCCTGTTAGTACAGCGAAAAATCTTGCCAAAGCAATGGGATATAACGGAACCGGATCTTTAGAAGATTTAACCGAATTTTATTTAGATGTACCAGTCAAGTCATTGGCTGCAAAAAGTTTAAATTTTTTCCTTGGAAACAGTACTTTTGGATTTGCACCTTGTATTGAGAATTTCCATAGAGGTATCACGCCTGTTTTAACTGATTCGCCAATGGATATATTAAAGAAAGGTCGCAGCCGAAAAATTCCCATATTAATAGGCTTTGGAAACATGGAAGGAATTAGTAGATTGATTAAATTTGGTGAGTGGAGAGAACGAATGACCAAAGATTTTTCAGAATTTATACCAGTAGACCTTGTTTTTGATAATGATAAAACAAAAATATCTGCAATCGCTAAAATTAAAAATCGTTACTTTCAAGGAGACGAAGTTAACAGTGAAAAAATACAGGGATATATTGATTACTTCTCTGATGCGATGTTTAAATATTCGATACTGAAATCATTAAGATTTCATTCAGAAATTTCAAAGCGAAAAATCTATCTTTATGAATTCAACTATGTTGGAAAGCTGAATATGCAACATAATTATATGGATCGAATCAAAGGAGCGAGTCATAGGGATCAAACCGCTTATATTTTAGATTTTTTCGGTTGGACGAACAGTTACAAAGATTTGGAAATGAGGGACCGAATGACTATCATGTGGGCCGATTTTATTAAATATGGGTAAGTTTATAAAAGTAATTTCTTACTTTGTTTAGTAAAAATTAATTCGTGTAGCAAGCCAAGCAAAATTATGAAGGGTAAAATAAGTCTGTTTAAGTCAACAACATTTTATTTGCAGGGATCCGACAGCCTATGAAAGTGCAGTGGTTAACTACAAATGGCTACCATATACCAATGAGAATCAAAATTATCTACAAATTAGCAGAAAACCATCAATGAAAACCAATCTTTCAGTTGATGAGTTTAATTTTTGGGACAAATTGTATGAAAAATATTATTGGAACCCAACAGCACCAGAATTGCCTAAAGTTAAACCGACTAAAAAGAAGACACCTGAAGTAAAACAAAAAGTCAAAAAGGCAACAAAAAAAGATGAAAATGAGGTCTACAAAAATGAAGATATCGATGAAAAACCAGTGACAAAAATTAACGAAGATCAAGCAGTAGATAATAGAATTCAGAAAGAGAATGCAGAAAAACAGAATCGAGAGAATAATATGAAGACAGAACATAATCAAGATAAAGAAGATGAAAAGAATGTTACTGGGCAAATGTAGTTTTTATTGATGTATCATTGATCTATGCCTAGTATTTCGTAAATAATAAAATGTTATAGATACTTATCTATTTAAACAAAATTAATGAGGTTTATTATTATCAAACATATTTCTATTATGATTTTCAACTAAACCGAACCATTTTACTAAACTAATAAATAACTAAATGTTAACTCAAAATTGAGCTAGGAAATTCAATTACGAAATACCTGATCAGGGATATTGCTAAGAGTTAGGGTTCTGGAGTTTATTAGGTTTTCGAAACAAACGTACAATGTTGTTTAAAAAAACTTTAGGTTCATTTATTATCAATTTGAAAAACTGTTTTTGGTTTTCTTTTGCTGACTTTTTTTGCAGAGTTAAACTTTTAACGTTTGCCCATAAAGACAAAGTAATAAAAGTTTATGGATATTAGAGAGCAAACGAGCAGGCAGCGCCGTTCGTTGAATTTGTACATAGTTTGATTTAGGTGAGAATCAGTTCCTTGATTGAGGTGAGAATCAGTTCCTGTAATCCAGTTAACAAACTGGAGGTTGTTAGGCAGAAAAGGTACTTAAAGGTTATCTATAGGTTGTAAACGCTAACAGCTAATCCGCTATGCAGTCTCTACCGCCTAAATAATAAAAACTATAAAATTTCCACCAATCCGAATTAGAGCAGCGTGGTGGAGTATGCTCTAGACCTCCCGCAGCAGTGTCTGTGGGGGAGACCCGTGCCCAGCAGTGGGACGTCTATGAGTTGCAGCGATCAAAAATACCCCCACATTACGCCATTAAAACATGTAAACCAGTTTCACATTTTCCTCGGCATTATTTTGTACAAGCCCATAATTTCTACGTACAATCTGTCGTGTCATCAGTAAGAAAATGCTTTTCATCCTAAGAGTCTATTACTTACAACTTTTGGCGGCCCTCACATTTAACACCAAAGTTTACAATAACGGTTCAAAATTTAAGCCATAAATAATCGGGAACTCCCGGGGGAGAGGTGACAGGAAATCACGAAAGTCCCTCTTTATGAGGGGAGCAAAGTAAACAAACCAGATATATTTACGATGAACATCTCTAAAATTTAAACAGCCAGCTTTGGTTGAGACTTGGAGGTAAAATTTTTCGGTTTGTGCCGAACAAATTTGGAGATCATTCTAAACAGGCCATGGATAAGGGAAGGTGTATTCTCGAACGGGAAAATTGCGTGTTTCCCTTTATTTTGTAGTCTGCCAGGTGACACATGGGTCGGGGTGTCAATTTATAAGCGTCAAAGTTGAAGAGTTTGCAAGTGTCATTTTTTGCGGGTATTCCCCTAGTAATCCCTTGATTGTGCAACTTTAAAAGTGGACTGGTTGGAAAGGATTAATAAATAATTGAGATTTTCGCTAAGAAGGGATTTTGTGACATGATTTTCCCAGTTGTAGTTTAAGTTTGAATTTGTGCTGGGTGTAGGCTCACATGAAACCTAAAAATATAACAATGAACAGTGGGTATGCTACTCGAGTCATGACATGGACTCGAATCATGGTCTGCTTAACCCTTAGGTGTAATATAGGCATGGCATACGAGTACAACAGTATTATACCGCCTTCCCCGCGGCATGTCAAATCTTTAACCATACAGAATTTTTAATACCATTAGGGACTAATTACACTTATTCAGCTCAATTCAGCTTTTGTCCATAGAAAATACCAATTTTGTATGATGATGCGATTCGTTCAGCTTTTCGCGTCTATTCGGCTTTCGCGACAAACAGGCATAAAATGAGGAAAAGTGTGTTTTTATCATGCACATGCTAACGCTAGTGTTCACTGTTCAGCGCTGTTCAGCCTTCTATGACAAGTTTCGACTTGCAAAAGTTGCAAATACACATGATATAGTATTTATACGCATAGAAAGAGAAAGCTTGCTGTGATGGCGTTTCACAACCTTGCTGGGAATACACATCCGATTTTTCCAATGTTGTCATGGGCGGCATAAGTGGTTATGCACGCTCATTTGCCATATTAAAAACATAGAAAACTACATAATTTGATCCGTACTTCACTCACAAAGCGTGGCGCATAACCCACTAACCAACATGACACATCTACGCCATCTTAACGTAGCTTCTACATAATTAAGTGACTGATTTGATTAGCTGGAAATCCAAAATCTGCGTGTGCCTTAAATATTTGTCTTGGAATTTCGTACGGAGCGGGGTAATTGTGGCTGGCTTGGGTTATTGAACGAGATTGTGTCGGAATCCTTACTTGTCCTTATCCTTACTAATTAGTTACTAACATTTAAATGGGAAAGTGTTTGTTGGTTTGTGCTTCATGTTCTCCTCAACATAATGATGTATCGATGTGATTTTACGCATAGATAATCAATTATACGGCCTGAACAGTGACAAAGGCTACTTTTTGTAAATAATTTTGTAAAATTGCGTGCATGTTTATGAGATAAAAAATAGTCCTTGAAATGAAAAAACCAAAAAGATAATAATCTATAATAATATCTAATAATATAAAGAGGAATGATTTGATTGTAATGTTTTCACACAAAAACTACTGGACCGATTTCAAACATTCTTTCACCATTAGAAATCTGCATCTTCCCTGATAGGCTACATAATACTACCTAATACATAGGCACACATAGGATATATAATAGTAATGGGTGTAAACGAAACTATTGTCTAATACCACGCGAGCGAAGCTGCGGTAGTCCACTAGTTTTGAATATTTCTCTGTACAAGTTATTCTGTGGTACCTATAAGAGACAATAGATACTAGATAGGTATTATGGGTACCTACCTTATAATATAATAACCTTATGGCATTCTTCGTCAGTATCGGGTGACGTGGGGCGAACATCGCAAGCATTTTAGACACATAATTACTTTACAAACTGTTTAATCTTATATAATTATATTATATAAAAGGAGAAGCTAACTGACTGACTGACTGACTGACCGACTGACTGACTGACTGACATATCAACGCAGGACGCAGGGCTTAAAGCTATTAAACTAGAAACATGAAATTTTGCACAGGGGTTCCTTTTATAACGTAGGGGAGCACTAAGAAAGGATTTTGTAAAATTCACCCCATAAGGGTACGGTAAGGTACTGGTATACATACAGTAAAACGGGGGTGCAAAGTTTAGTATGAAACTGCCGTTTTTGAAGTCAAGTGGGCAACCCGAACGCGGGCAGACGTCGTTAATGGGTCTAATTCT
>DWTT01000929.1:0-13172 GCA_018250895.1 Carterocephalus mandan
ACGTATTCAATCCCGATGGATATGCCATAAGGAACTTGCACAATAGAGATAATAAAATTTTAAAGTGTTACAGTGTAGTAAATCCGAGGGCCACCGTAAATGGACAGTTTCACTTATTAATCCACGCCATCGACTGCTCAAGGTGTTTACATCAGATGGCGCTAGGGTTGCCTACAAATCTATATAGAAATAGATCATTGTATATTTTTTAAATCAAGGACAATGTACGGAATTAGTTTTATCGCATAGTACTAAAGAACCGAGGCAGAGTTTGTACAAAAAAAATATATATTGAGAGAGTGGAAGTATTTAAAAATAGATTTATTCCTGTTTAAAAATAAACTACTAAAAAAAATTGTTCTTCTTCTTTTTCTTCTTCTAATTATTATTATATTGATATGGATTTCGCTTTCAATATTTTAAGAATTTATAGGCACAATGGTATAATTGACAACCCTATAATAACGACAATAATAGGAGATGCTCTATCCGAGGTGTCAAAGGCTGTGCGTCCTGATTTGCAAGTTTATTACTACGGCCACCTTTACTTATAGTGAATATGATTTAGTTAGATCTCCAATAAAACATTCATGTGAAATTCTTCCATATCGTAAAGATTAAGATTTTCTATATCAAAGTGCGTTGTAATCGTAAAAGCGTAATAGGTACGATGCTTTTAGCATTATTTTCATTTACCGTACATTCAAGTTAAAAGTCATGTCTGTAATTACGGAGATTTCAATATGCTTATAATTATTTCGGTAATATAAATTATTATTAAAATAAATATTAAAATAAACTTGGGAATCTTGAACTTGATTCGATTATTTCAATCCCAAAATCACGCAGTTTCCGCACTTCATGGAATCTAACAAAATTAATTAATTGAACTTAATTACGTGCATAAGGTATCGTTAAGCACATGCTATGCCCACTCAAGTCCTGGAGTTACGAAACGTAAGTTAGTAAACGTCTTTATGCTAAACTACTTTATGCTTCCATCAATAATGTACACTTTATGCTATTCGTTCGGCCGTTCTTACTTACGTACGAGTACGTTCCTATGACGGCGCATACCCGTAATTTATTGCTAAACATAGTTACCATTGTTGAGATATAACTTCTTAAAATACCCGATCACTACAGGTCCAATCTCGTAAACTAAATATATTTAGTTTACGAGTTAAGTCCCGTTAAGCGCCTGTAAGCACTCGTACCTTAAATATTTGTTGATAATAGCGGATCAAGTCAGTGTTGCATGTCAAGTAGCTCAATTTTAGCACAATAGATTTATCTGCAAAATAAACATTTGTAACATGAGAAAAACTTACATTCCATACGTTTGCCCACAGGGGTTCAGTGTTCAGCGCGCTGTCGTCAGCGCACTGGGCACTCAGCCAGCTAGACGCGGCCATCAACTACATGCAGCAGGACTTGGCTGTGGCCAAGTCGCTTGGAGACACGGCGGGCGAGTGCCGAGCGCACGGCAACCTCGGCGCCGCCTACTTCAGCCAGGGCTCCTATAAGGATGCCTTGACGGCGCACCGCTACCAGCTCGTACTGGCTATGAAATGCAAGGTAAGGCACTATATGAAGCAGAGTTTGGCTGTTGCGCGGTCGCTGAGTGAAATTGTCATACGACACGTGCGTCAACCCTGTCGCCGCCTACTTCAGCCAGTTTCCTACAAAAACGCATTGACTTGATACTTGATAATACTAAATTGAATAACGAGGTGTGCATAACTACGTATATTGTTAATATTAGTTACACTTACTGGCATTGTTACTCACTCGGCAACAAGCTTAGAGAAGTTTTCAAGTTATTACAAGCAAAATAAATCGACAACCACCACCAACCACAATGGAATATTTACATTAAGACCGGCATTAAAGCGTTTGATTTCTTTGGTTGCAAATAAAATGACGAACGTAGGCAGAAATAAATTCGCAGTGTTAAGAATAAACCTGCGCGTACGCAGGGAACAAGACTTATTTAATTTTCACATGGGATTGCGAGCCCCGACCATGACCTCGGACACGGTTATTTTTAGTCCCTTTGTTTGTTAAATTAATAAGTCTGTCAAGTATACTGAGAGGTTATTAATGGGTTTTATTTAACATACGCGCCGATGTACGGTCTATACCTTGAACATTACACAACGCCACAATGGTATATCATGACGTGCCAAGGAACAGTATATCTCTAGGAGATTGTAAAAATGCCCTATGAAACAATCGACATACACAATTGCCCCGTTATGATTGTAGAGCCCTTTTTTAAAAGCTTTTATTTTACTTCACTCGAATAATATATGTATGTAGGTATGTTTGTATGTATGTCCTGGAATCTTGCAACCCACTTCCACTGAAGCTATCGAGCTGAAATTCGCCACACATATTTGGTTAGGATGACAATGCACGAAAATAAAAATAAAAGCTATAAAAAGCTTTTTAAAAAAAAAATTACAGTATAATTTTTTGAGTTCAGTTTTGTTAGCAGGTTAACAGCAACATTTAAGCCGCTACATAATATAAAATGTTGTTGCTCACTATCTAATAATATTTAAAAAATATTTAGCTATAACGTGTAACGGATGACCTGTTGCACGGTGACTACGAGTAAAGGTCCCTCTACACGTAGACGGATGCGTCAGCGGACGTCGGTGGAGTGGACGCATCAACAGATGGATTATCACGACACATCCGCATGTCGACATACGTCCGTTGGGTCTATCAGTCTGTGTTAATTCACGACGAAGCAACACGAATCATGCTGCATTAAAAAAATGGACGTTGAGACTATCGGATTATTTAGTACTCATAATTGGTATTAGAAGATGCATCGCAGTAGAGTTTTCAAAAAGAAATGGAAAAGAAAAAAGTGGTGGATGTTCGTGTGGCTTACTTTGATCTTTTTCTATGTAGGTATATACAGGCATACCTACATAGAAACAGAACAAAGTAAGTCAAAATAGAGATAGTCCATATTCATATATCTTATTTTACAGAAATACCTAGGTACAAAGATTGCCTATGATCATCATGATAAGCACCTAAAGTCTGTAACTTGCACTTGCATCACACACTTACTATCCAATCTTCACATTACTATAAATAAATAGGAAAATCACCAAAACAACAAATTACATCGTTATTATAATTTTTTGACAATTTTACACGATGTATGTTCATGATGCGCAAACATTGTTACAAAATTAGACACAAATTAAATACCATTAATAGCTCACAGACGAGCTAAGCCCCCGTCTACACGTTCGCGGATGCATCAGACGATGTCATTTGCTGACGGTCTATACATAAGCATCAAAACCCAACACATAAGTAATAATAATAATAATACCATATTAAGTACCTAAACTAACAAACGAGAAAAGTAGATTTCTAAAGGTTACATATTATCACTAGCACGTTTTGACATTATAAATTTATTCAATTAAATTATTAAAAGCCAATGCGTTCTGATTAGGCTAGGTAACTAATTGCCTAAGATTACTGATAAACCTGACTAAGTTAAAAGCTTCAGTCGGTTTGAATGCTTATTAAATTAAACAGGGCATTCATACTATTGGTTTCAGCATTTAAGTGCATATACGGGCTACATCGCATACTAAGTTTTATCGCTGAGAAGGCAATACTAAGTTACTGTTATCGCTACTTCGCGACGTCCTGAAACACAGTTCAATATTTATATGAAGAGATCTCTACGCTTGGAAAAATTTTGTTTTTTTGTCGCTGGAATCTATTGACCTTTTAAATCTACGAAGTAATAGTAAGCTAGAATTTTATTTAATTGTAAATTGAACACTGAAGTACAATCAGAACATCAAGAAGTGTGTGCATTGTATATTCAATTAACTTTCTGCAGGTGTTAAGGGTCCAAAAATAAGACATTCATCTCAGATATGCAGATTTTTACCAAGTCATATTCATTGTTATTGATCAATTTGTAAATGAAATAATGTGGTGATGTTTCTAAAGTCACAATCATAATCTACTATTAAACTACAAGTAATTTATTGCTGCACTGAGCCACCGTTGCAGTACTCGTACCTACGAGTACGAGTTAGAGTAGAAATAGAAATCATAGAGGCAACTGTGCAAACTTTATGGTCGGCGTTTCCTACCACTGTAATTTATTGACATATACGCATTCATAATATGCAATCAATTATACTTGTAAGGTTTCGGCTAAGATGCTCCCATTTAAGTCACGATTAAGATCGTGATCTTAAAGCAAGTGAGAAGCAATAATAGCGATCACGATTTTAATCTAATGAATTCAATTATATTTAAGTACCGTACATTCAAAGGTAATATCCTAAAACTGGAGGTAAATGAAAATATTTCAGAAGGTGAATCAGAGCTTAGGCAAGTTGCAATCGCTTTGTAGCGATACGATATCTAAATTCGTCATCGTCTGATGCTAGCAAAAAATTGATGCTAGTAAACTCCAATTTCATTGGATGCCCAGACTTCTGCGTCCCACTCAGGAGTCCTCGTTATGTACAGTCCACAATAAATTAGGGTCGTGTCTTATGTGTTTAGTGATAATTTCTCACCCAATCTTATAAGAGTTCTGTGAAAGTGTTTGCATTAAAGATATATAAGTTTAATTAAATTTATATTATTTTATGAACTAAATGAACAACCTAATAGACGTTCAACTGTTTTTTTTTATTTTCGCGATTCTCGTCTAGAGGAATCGATGAATAATTTGGTAGATGGTATTATGGTGATGCAATAAAAAGCTCGGTGAATGTTAGCGCGTTTACTGCAAATTAGCATTACTGCTAGTGGTAGCGGCGGCTTGAAAGGACTAGTGAAGCGTACTATTTGCAGCGTTCTAATGTTTAAAGGTGGCTACTCACGGATCTCTTTTTCTATACGGGTTTATTTACTCGTAGATGCTTCAATAAGAACTAAATAACATGGGTTTAGCTGGCGATGTGTCAAAACACGAAGTATTACATAAGTGGGTATTCAAACTAGACGGGCCCGTTTGCGTAATCGATACTGACCCTGCCCTGACTTTACTCCAGGGGTCGTGGGTTCAAATCCCACTCAGGAAAAACATTCGTGTGACGAACACCTGTGTTTGTTCTGTGTCTACTTGTTATTAATATCTATTTACGTATCTATTTATTTGCTGAATGATTCGTGAGTGTTTTAATGAATTATCATGTTTATATTCAGGAGTGATTCCGCTCGTGGCGGGCACGACGTATAAGCACCTTCTCTACTCTAGCTGAAAGATAATATTCAAGATGATGATGTTCGATGCACTAGCATAAGACTACAACATATAATGTTTGAATCAATGCTCAGGCGATATTGCATAATCAACCTGTTTGGAAGCTCTTACGTGAGAAGCCGCCTTTACACTAGCCACCGGTTTTTTCTGGTTATGGCTACGAGACTGTCCATCATTACTTCCTGTGTTACAGAGAAAGTGTTTTTTAAACATTTGTCATTAAATGCAGTTTAGTTAAAGGCTAACTCCAATTTTTGCTAAAAATAAGTTTTAAATGACGTTTGTTACAGCCTATATTAATTTCTAAATTACTAAGTTACCTATAGGTAGGGAGACAAACGTGAAGGATTTAAGTCGGTGAAACAACTTCATATCAAAATTTACGCAGTATGAAAATTTTGATACAAATTGCACTTTGCAAAAAAATGCACTTTTAATGTGAGTGCTAGATAATTCGCATTCAGAATAAAACTTTGAATAACATTGTTTATGTGATTCAGTCTGAATGTCGTTAGTTTTGTTAATGAAAGCATATTATTTCAGGTAAAGCTTTATTATTCAATTTAAAGGCTTAAATCTATTCTTCACTGTCAACTTTGGATGCTATTATGCTACGAGTAGGCAGCGAAGATGCCGCGGTGCAATCGCCACCTTCTGCGAGCAAGTTGTTGCCCTAATAGAGGCTGCAGAACGCTCGCAAAGCCTACTATCTTGCAGATCCAATACATAGAAATTTACCCTGTCAGAAGACGAGCCGAGCGTACTCTCCGCAATAGCGCGATTTCGAGGAGCGTGTACGTCGAGACGCCACGGTAATGACCATAGAGATTGAGGATGACACAGAATACATAATGGAAGACCGACCGACCGATTACCGAACGATTACCGACACATTATTTTGCCGACATATCGGTAGTAATATCGACGCATACTATGTTAGCGGTCACGTGGGGTCTAGATTGACGTCACGCCACCGTGTTTTAGGGGGTTTTCTGATATGTTCAGCAAGTTTTACATACCAGCCTGAGTCTATACATAGTTATTGCAAGGCGCTTAAATGCATTTTGGATCGTTAAATAATTCCTACTTGTAAGTTTTATGGGTTTTATCAATAGCGTCGACAACCCTCCGTATAACCTATCACATAATTTGCGGCTATCTTGACATAAGTCCATAAACATGAGGAGTTTCGGTAAATATTACATAAAAAACCAGTTTCCATAAAGTGAACCCTCTTACTTGGGATTGTTTCTGCGGTTCTTTCCGCTCAGAGTCGTTCGGCTGAAGAGATCAGCTGGCGATAGGCGCGCCCCGGCCGGGAACACAGCTACGCGGCCTACATAACTCGCGCATATCTCGATTAACTCTGTCATCATGTAAATGTACCTGTGACTGGGAGCCCATCAACTTGGGGTCGGCACGACATTGTTCTGTATGCCTAAGCTTCGGCAAATACTTCGTATCATCTGTCTGTACCTACCTGTTCCATATGGCAGTAAGACGGGGTCAATTTCTATATGCAGATATAGAAATGCTACTACCAGCGGCAAAGGACTCGATGCGGTAGCATGACGATAACCTTTTATTATTAAAATACATAATGTAACACACTGACACACTGTTTCATATACTCGTAGCATTCCCCGGCCTAGAGCCCAGTGTGCGTTGCACCGAATAACGCAGTACATTATTGTGTAAAAAACTAAGCTGCTCCAACCCATAGAAGTCCCACTGCTGGGCACGAGTCTCCCCACAGACAAATCTGCGGAAGGTCTAGAGCATACTCCACTACGCTGCTCCAATGCGGATTGGTGGAGGGGTTAGTGGCCATCCCACTGTCAAATGTTCTCTAGCCACACTCTTCGACAAGGCTTAAGACTTTACAACCACCATCCACCACTATTCATGGAAACAACCCGGACCGACGGCTTAACGTACCCTAGAAGCACAGTTGCACCCAAGAAATTTTGCCACTAGCGGTCACCCATCCACAAACCGACATCGTCCTTTATTGCTTAACTCTAACGATCACATTGAATCGACGCGAGCCATTGAGCTATGGACGCTACATTATTGAGTATTTCATTCGAATTATGTGAACATTGCCTCTAGACAAACACAGTGCTTACTACAAGAACATGCACAAATAAATTTGGAAGAAGCTTAAAAGAACTACTTTTAGTTGATGGACAAGCCAATCCACTTAAGACACGTTTATTGTAAGCCTTACTTGATTCAGCCTGCAGAAAACCCCAGTCAGAAAAACTGGGAATGATTGTTGAATTCCCTGTACACCGTCTTTTTGAAACTGTTTCCGAGGTTTGCAGCAAATATCCGCGGATATCCCTCTGAGAACAAGATTATAGAGCGATAGGCCTGGCCGCGGGAGCACAGCTATGCGGCCCACATTACTGGCGGCTACCTCGATTAACTCTGTCATCGTGTAAATGTTCTGCTGAGATACGCGCAGCTCTTTATAAAGGCCGTATCGTTTTCCGAGTCCGGATTAATGAGGCTTAGCATGTGGAATTCGTTTTTGTCAGTAGATAGGTACCACTCGTTCTTGTAACTTCTGCCGCGTAAATATTGCAATGCCATAATAATAAATAATTATGTGAATAATTAATTATGTTGAAATATGCAACAAAGTTAAATTCTTGTTTCGGTTATACCTACAGGGCTACTGACTGATGCCCTGTTAGTTAAGAAGGCCTAGAAAGTTGCTAAAGGTGGGATTCGTTGCTCAAGTGTCGAAAGTATTAAAGTAACCCATGTGCCCAAAGTCTCTAAGAGTTAGAGTGAACTGAAAAAATAATAATTAAAATTTTTATCTTGCAATAAACTGCCTGTGATCCGTCGCTGCTGTAAACGAGTAAATTAAATTAAAACGATGGGTTTTTTCCCTTCGAAACCGAATTGCTGAAGAATGTCAAGAATTACTAAGATTTCTGTTGCAGCACGGGGCTGATGGGGCGGGCCAATATCGCTGCCCAGAGTCGGTTGGTGACTTTAACGGCTTAAGCTGAATGAGGATGAGCCGCAGTATTGAAATCCAATTAAAACACTTATACGAAAATAACCTTAAAAATAGATTAATCATAAATGCTTATAATTTAAAAAAATCTGACGATTACACTATAGCTCTGTAGTCATAGCAGAGACGCGCCTGATCTCGCGCTCTGATCCTGATCTCTAATACACAAAATCAATTCGGTAGATGTACCACTCGCACGTAAGTAGAAGTGGAAAGCAGATATAAAACCTATGTGATTCTGCGAAGACGAATTAATTAAAACATTTAAAATGAAGACTGATTACATTTCAAAGAGCTTAAAAGTTTTGATAGCGACAGTCATGGGAAACGAAACATACTTAAATTGATGCCGGAAATGAGGCTGCGGCGGATCCGTCGAGTTTTTAAATTGTTATTGATCGAGCCTGCGTCCTTCCCGAGTATCGAGTCATATGCAAGATTAATATATTATCTCGAAACTGGACTTGTACATATTTATAAGAAGCTGTTGCCCACTTTGCCCGCGGTAAAAACAAAGTTTATGGCACTCAGTTATTATTTAGCTTGTGGTCTTCCTATCCATTCTTGGCAGTAACAGTCGATCCATCAATCAGACAGCTCTATACATAGCTCCCAAGAGGCTTGCATTTTTAATAATGATAATAATTATCGTCATAATTCAATCAATTTACACTCAATCTTAACAAATATATCCAATACAATAACACTCATGAACCAGTCTGTCTATTGGTTCAGTAGTTTTTGACCAGATCGCGTACAGACATACAGACAGACGCGGTGGAGGAATCTGTTTTATTATATGTTTTGATTAAATCTGATGTTCTCTGCAACAGTTAGGTACTTACTATTTAAGCTAAGTATAATCAACATAGAAATCCGTCTTATTCTCGTAGGATACAACCCCGATATTGTCTCCACGAATAGTATGTAGATACCTTAGGTAGGTATTTTAACACACGTTCAAAATGCTCTGTGGTTTAAAGAGTCCAGCCCCGTTTTACTAAAGTTAAGCATAAGTGTCAACCAATGGCTACAATATATTACAGCGAATAACTACCTGCTACCTAGGGTTTGGCGTGTACAGAGTACAGAGCTACATGCAGATTTAACTATTATTTAGGTGTTCATTATTATGTATCTCCATAAATTTCACGGGTCTAGATGTGAGCCCAGTAAATTGGATGGCTTGCTTGGAGACACAGGTCCAACACGAGGCCCCTTCGAGACATTTTAATAAGTTGTCATGAGAGGCTCAGGGTGTCTAGAGGTGTACCGCGCTTTAAAAGATGTGGTTTAACCCACTTTACCAACTCGCGACTTACGCGAGCTTCACTTCCACCCTGCGAGCATATAGCTCTAACGCCCCACTTTGGACGCCTGGTTAAGGCAAGCCAGAGGCGAGACTCCTGCGGCCTCCTGGGGTCCAGTGTGACCAGCCAGTAAAGGCAAGATGGAGATGGGCTGCCTGATCGACTTTCAGGGGAACTCGGGTCCTTAGGGTCGCTACTTCCCAACAGCTCGCCACAAGCTTATTATTATTAAATATGAAATGCATACTATGTAGCGTATATGAACATATAATAAATGAATTTTATATGTTTTAAAAAAAGTATTACATGTTTTACATGTCTGAAAAAGACTTTGTAAATGTTTTCTGTGATTTCTGAATGACCTAAAACTATTCAATAGGTATATTTGTGCATTCAGTGCTTTTTCTGACAACCCTAATGGCATCTCAAAAGCGCGCCGGTCACGCGAGCGCAAAGCCTCTCAAACAAACAGTCATAAAAATATTTAGTTTACGGTGTTCCGCGCAATGGCGCCCGACAGAACCCGCGCTCCGATTTAAAATAACCGCGAAATGGCAAACGTGGCATTTATTGGAATCGGAACATGAGTATGGGTATGGAATGGAACTATGTGTTTTACTATACAGAATAGTATGTAGATAGATATAAGTAGGTACGTAGACTATTGTAGACATTTAAAACAAATACATAAATGATGAACATGAATGAATAACAAACAACATGCTCTAGCAAATAATTTTTCAAAGAAGTGACAATCAGTCAATAAGCGAAATTAATAATTGTATTAACACGATTACTTGGCGAGCCCCAAGTAATCGTGTACTTGAGATTTACTTTACAAATATTTTAACTTACCTAAGTAGCTAAAGTAACCTATTCCAAGTTTTTTTTGATCAGAGTGGATCATTCTATGTAATTTCAAAGATCTATGTGCCTGGTGTAGCAAAAAGTAGGAAAAGAAAGTCAGGAAACTACACAACTTAAGTAGGTCCATAAGCTAAAAGGTAAAGTTAGTCCTTTGCAACACTAAGTCAAAACAAATAGCCGATATTATGCAGCATAATATATCTGGGTGTCTTACCAGATTACCATAATTAAAGATTCCTATATCACCGGTACCATCACCGGAATGCGCACAGACGAACATTAATATAAGTTTAGCAGTCACGATTGCGCGCCTAGATATACGAACCGCGAATAATTTGACAGTAACATGTGAGCCAGTAACTGAGCTTCATTAGTGAATGCCTGAAATAGCCGTTGCGGCGCAGGCGCAGGTGCCCATGGTGTTCTTCATGGTACCTTCGCACTGTACTTTAATAATTCAGTCTTTCAGTGTTATGTCATTATTAATGTTCCCGAAGACATGTGAAGTTTGCCAATCTGGCCGTTTAAATCCGTCAGTATCTCAGAGGGTATGGACAACGAAGAGTTACTCACCGTTGGAAACGTGTTAATATGCAGTCATAATCCTTATTTAGCTAAGTTTATAACTTAACCCCTATTAGATAATTGTTTTATATCATATCTTGTCTGATATTGTTGTCAGTTGACTGGAGTTTGAATAACCATCTAAGATTAAAAGGGATTTTAAGATATGAGCGCGTATTTCTGCGTGGCATCGTTAGAATACTTCGTACAACTTGCGATGTCTGCGATCTCTTGATACGTCAAACCTATTTATGTTATGCAAATCTCATGCAATTTTATTGTTATTGCTGACGTGACGTAGTATATTATGAGTAGGTATATTATTTATGTCAGGTTATGCGGCTTTATGCGTACTTGTCTTATTCCAGAAATATCCATTAAAATTTTTGTTTTGCTTCACAATATCTACAATGTAAAAGTTACCTACGTCTAAAACTTTAATTAAAATATTCGTAGCTCAAAATTAATATGAATAAATTAAAAATTCCAACCAATAGTTACTAAAATTCAGTCATTCCACTTAAGGCGGCTAATCATAAATGTTTTGCACATGTGTCATGGAAATTGAGACTTGTGATTTGTGTGTATAGTCTTATTGTCAGTTTATTATAGTGGATTTTGGGAAAATAAAGGAAATATCTTAAGTACATAATATAACACCTCTTTATTTTGTGATTTCACCAATTCCTACTTATTTTTTGTTTAAATTTTACTCAGTCAAGTAATGAAAATAATTTCAACAAGACACAATAGCTGTTAGCCTTCAAAATATGATCTAAATTTCAACAAGATTTTCTACCTCCATTGGATACATACAAGTTACAGGTACTTTTAAGAAATAAAGGGATTATAAAAGTAAACAAAAAAGAAAAGAAACATTAGAATGCAGCGCATCCTTTTCACCGAGGAAGTAGAAGGCGAAGGAAAAAATATCCGACGACAGACCGCCAATAGGCTCTTTGTCTCGGACAAAATGGAATAGGGAGGTGCCGCAATTATTAACGGATACGATGATTTTCAAATGAACCCTTATGTTGTTTAGAGTCGTTATTATTTTACAATCAAAGCTTGCGGTTTCTATTTGATCTTGAGTGATTTAAAAAAAACTGGTCATCCTTTTCGTAGGTATGGGATTCTGTAATTTTGTTTACTTCTAATCCGTAATTGCTTAAAAATAAAATAAAATGTGCCTAATTTTGATTACCAACAAAAAATAAACTGTACGCCAATACCTTGGATTAACTCGCAAAAACTCAACGAATACAAGTTTATTGACTCCACAATGTTTATTGCTTCTCTGACTGTCTTATTATGTCAACTTAATCCTAGCGCGTCAAGTAGTATGTAAATTCTATAGCAACATTGTTGCAGTCGCAAGAAATGCGATCGTTTTTAATCTTAAAACAGTTACAGTTCCACTCGATGGATTGTAAATAAAATCGATAACCCCGATATCGACTCAATGTGACAGGTTTAAGGGACCACACTAAAGGTAAGTCGGCTGGTCCAACAATCTAGCTAATTAAGTATGTGCAACATGATAGCGATAAAGCGGTGATTTACATATTGACTCGATCTCCTTTGAACGTTTTCTGTTTAATAGAAGGCACGGCGATGCTCTCAGATATCTGTCAATACGCAACATATAAGCTACCTTCACTGAGCGGCTGGAGGGCACTGTAACGACATTAATAAATAATAATGAGACGCGCGTTTATCAACATTCATTATATTTTCTTTTGTGAGCTCATTTGTTGGATGACTGGTATAATGCGACACAGTGTGGCATTATGCGGAAAATAGTAACAAGTTCACCGAGTTGTATTTCATTCTTTCTTTTTGTGGAACATCAGTCCCGTTGAATTAAATAAAGAATCCCGTAGATCTACTTTTGAAATTTTACAAATAACGAAGACAATTTTGCGGTCTCACGCTTCAATTGTGGTCTCATGGTCATGAGTTGTGTTACTGGGTTTATTTAAATTACTACTTTGGTCGTTATTATATAGGTTTATGTGAGTATGTATGTATAACATAAAATATTGGTCCTTTTTTTTTATGGATACAGGATAGCAAACGAGCTTGCAGCACCACCCATCCGCTGCCACCCATGACAACTGTGACT
>DWTT01000930.1:0-13170 GCA_018250895.1 Carterocephalus mandan
TATCTTAGATTCCACTTTAAAGTAGCTAATATCTTCCGGCTCCATCATCAGATCAGTTCGACAGTACCATATTATTGAATGTGTCTCAGAAGTACATACAGCTGCCAATTTGCATTACGCTACGATCCTTGGAAGATGGTTAAATTCGCTCTCTAAGATTCCCTTACATTGTGAGTTACATACAGGTGGACCTAATAAAAGCATGTTAAAAAAAAAAGAAACTGAGCTACCCATAAAGATTATTTTTATAAAAATAATTCAAATAAAGCATGTCAGGTTGAAAGCAGACCAGTGGCAACGACATTCCTTTGTAACTTGTATTGTTTTGTGTGGAGATAATACGATGCCCAGGTACATATATTTTTTTTAATAATTAAAAAGTACTAAAAAGCACGCTTTTGTGCAACGCAAATTATTGCATTGTCATCGGTCCTTGCTAAGTGTGCAAAGTTCAAATTATTCAGACGTTTTGAAGTGGGCGAAAATCAAGTTCGAAGTTTCTGTTACACACATACATACACACCAAAAAACTATACGTGTTAAAAACAATACTTTATGCAAAATATTATGTACCTACAGCCTTGAAACACAACAACGAAACATTGAAACTTTAGTATTATGCAGTAATATAATCTGATATATAATTTGAAAAGGCAAAATGTTCATAAGACCTGTTCGTACTGTTTTGATATTTTGAAAAAATCCCATTAATTCTAAATCACATCTCTTGGGAATGCGGAGCTTTTAATTTTAAAATTCAACAGTCCAAATTGCCCTGCACAACCTTTGTAAGGCATTGAGGGCTAACAAAGAAATATAAATAAAATATTAGGCAATAAAGCGTGAGGCCGGACCGACCTCTGAGGGGACATTAAAAAGCTAATTACTGTGAAATCATTAACCGGGAAGCGGTGCGCAGATGGCGTGTGCCAATTCCGAATTGGATATGATATCGGGGTATTAACACTAAGCTGTCCACGGTTTTGCCAGAGCAATTTTAAGGTGATAACAGTCACAAAACATCCATGACTATCCATCCATCCATAGTTTTTAGACGGTAGAGCATATAGGGAACCAAATAGGTGTTATATGAAACCTATTCTGTTCCGTAGAGAGTGCACCCGGGGCATTACCGTCGACCACGGTACCAAGTACCATTTACTTGGATTAGGATGGGATATAACAAGTATCAAAAGGCAGAGAGACAGAATTATCGTGACACACAAACGGATTATTTTTATCAGTCACAAAGGGGATAAATCCGGACCAAATGATCTCATGGTTGAAACGGTATAATCTGTCGACAAAACGAACTTGACAGGGACATGTTGTACCGCCAAAGACTGGAAGATTTGGTATAAGAATATGTTTTCAACATCAGAATACTATACCTACTTAATGCGTCTTGATGAATATAGTCAAAGGTTTGAAAAAATATTACATTTTATAATTATTCAGTGGATAGACTTTGAAGGTATGTGTTGATGTCAGTTCACGCCTACTCGAAGTAATAGTATTATTAAACGATGATAATTTGTTATGAAAATAGCATGTTTGTAAAATATATAACAATCTGTTCTATGCTGTTAACGATTAAAAAATAAATTCTTATAACCACCGTCTTGTATGCGGTGAATTGGATGGTTGTTGCTGGTGATGATGGTCAGAATGGGAAGCGATTAGTTGTAGGTACAGATCTGTATACTGATGGGTTTTGCATCTGTAAACTTGTCCTCAACAAGGACAGGTTTATTCTATTGCGTGGTGAGACTAACGAGTATGTCTATTTAAAACTTTATCGACTTGGTCCTTAAAAAATTTGAAATAAATTTAATTTAATAACATCACACAGTAGTGGTGTGATCAAAACACCCTGTAAGTAGCAACAACAATGTCTAAGTCTGGCCTTAGTTTAAATTAATTCTTTGTTACAAAAATCATAGCTTATCTTTATTCGCTAGCGGTCGCTCACTCCCAGATAAAAAGCCGAGCTAAAGTTGGGCCAGCTCCGGCTTACAAGTTTCGATTCTCTGCGCGATTGATAACAGCGACTTGCTGGGCTTACACTATCTGTGGAATGTCTAATAATGTTTCTTGCTTTACTCTTTACGAGAAACAGCAAAATAAAGAGCATTAGTGCAGTTTCTTGATCCATAAGTCCTTATTTCTGTGGCAGGCGTAGGAAGATTGATTTGTCGCTATATTTTTATGTTAGAGGTATTCAAAGTTAACTAGTTACGAGTAATAGAAAACGATCTGGTTCGGCAGGCAGGTCACAATATGAGTTCAAATCTCGTAAGGGTCACCTATTTGGTCTAAAAGGGGATCTGCAAAGTCCAAAGATTTCAATATTTTCAACATTAAAATATTCCGCGAACATCGATATCAAAAAGACATACATAAGTCTATGTATTCTAAGCCATATTACAAATACAAAATGTTACTCCAATAATTGGAAATACATACCGCCATGCCAAAAAATACATTATTTGATCGAAAAACCATCGGAATGTCGTCATGTCAGTAAAAATTGTACCAATATGTAACTGTTTAGGTTACCAAGGTCTTTGTTTACCAAGGTTGTTGTTCCCTGTCTATGCCCGTAAAGTATGTTTTATGTTCGATTTAATAAAAGATTCTATATCTTTTTTTAATCAGAGCATTTCCTACGTTGACCAATTGGAGTACCTAATTAAACTGTTGCCCAAAGACTGTTGGCATTACTCGAATCATTAAAAGGTTTTAAATACTTTCACATTAATTAATTGTCTAGTAAGTAGCTGAAAGTACAAAGTTTTTCACACCACAGACTGCTGAGAAAAAATTTATACTAGTTATAAGCTCGAAAGTACCGCAGGCATCGTGTTACTCGTGTTTTCATTGCGGAAATTAAATTTTGTAAATCCCGCTGTAGAGGATGGACATTGAAATGAAAAATCAGCATAGTTTTAGTTCGTTTACTGACACATACACCGTTAAAATGTAGTCTTTAAATATGTGCAGATTTTTTGCTTGTTTGTAGTTTATGCATTAAATCGTCAACGATGTAATAATAAAACTTGGTACAACACCAACCAAGATTACCATAAGATACCTACTATTCGATTTTTAAAGAATACTTTTAAATCTGGAAATAAAGGATTGAGGAATTGTTAAAATAACTGGACTAACTGTCCCGCTCGTGTTCAAAGATTTTATCACAGTCGACTGCTGTTAATGCTGCATAATCGTTTATGTATAAAATTCCTAAAGAACAGAAGTACCTACTTACTAAGCAGCAACTTTTGGTAGCATTTTGCAGTTGGTTTCGAAATATTCCAGACGTTCCACAAAGGGGATATCAAATGGAATTTACAATTTTAAAATGTTTCGTAGAAAACGGATATACTTCTTAGAGGCTCGAGTAATAAACGCATTCTCGTGAGGACCATTTCAAGTCTAAGAGAAACGTTACCAAAAACTAATTATCGCTCAAAAGAATGTCTCAATTGGCAACAAGGGGAATTGTGAAATAAATCAAGGATTGTTAGCTACAGTTACTATTTCCGTGAGCAAAGAATTTTTTTGAGAATGAGACATCGTTAAATAATTAAACCTCATTTTTGTAGTGTTTGTTGCCTAGGTACTTTATTTTCAGAAGAAGTTGGTTGAGTAGATTTTCCAATGCAGAAGAGAACAAGTAATTTAAAATTCTGGGAGTATTATTTCCACTATAGCATTATTATGTCTGTAGGTACTTGATGCTGATGGAAACATTTTCTTGGTCGTGTCAAATTTATAATCTTTTATAATCCTTTTTATAAACTTTAAAAAAGTATCATTATAATTTTAAATAGGTATACTTATGCCTTAATTATAAGGTTTAGTCAAGTAAATTTAAAATTATAATAATAGGCAGGTATAATATTATTATCTTTCAGGTCTTGCGAAAATCCTTTTTCAGTGCTTAGTTTACTTTATTTCTACATTTCTTTTGCCTGCAGAACATTCAATGAACATAGATTGTTCTTGCTTAAAATTTCCAGTTCCACAACACTGGTTTGCAAGAAAGTTGTTTAAAGGGAGCAAGGATGGAGACGAATCAGTCTTCATTAGGAACGACCGCTGTTTCAGTCAGTCCGAGTGAGCAAACAAATAGATTTTCAGGACATGGCCACAGATAAAGATCAACTTCTAGATGAGCCAATTTTTACTTTCTATTTAAAAACCCATGCACTGGATAAATCTTGAAAATTCATAGATTTACGCATGGGGCATTACGCATGAACTTCCCAGAAGGTAGTGAAAAATAAGTCTACAAAATGGCAACAGCTACATCCCGCGTAGTGTGATATCTATGCATCAATCACTGAAGAATTTTCCTTTTTAGCGACCTAGCTTGGACGCTTCTTCGAAAGCGCTAGAGGGAAGCCTATACCAATCGTAGTGAAGCCATGAAACCCGCTGACTATAAATGAATCTTCAATTATTTGACAATCGTATTCACGGGAGCCCAAAATGCGCGGAGCTGTGATGAATAAAATAGAATAGACCCTCGAGCATTCCATCTGGCTACATTCATTCCATAAAAACTAAAATAACATAAAACGTCCGCGTCACCGCGATATTCGACGCGACAAGCCGCTTTGTGCGCCTGTTTGTACAGCTCTCTTGGGAAAATAGCGACCGGCCTGCTCATAGGGGTGTCAAATACTGCAACTCGTAGCTGGTTCTGCTGTCCGTTTTCCTATAAACACGAATTTCCTTTGCTAGAATTTCGCTTGATGACGTGAAGTAACAAGCTCTGATCGAGTTGTTTTTCAAGGACGAATTGATGCGGGTATTGAAAGTTACTTTCTTTCGTTGTTTTGGTGTGCCGTTTAGATCGTCTATGTCACGTTTTGTTCTAATAAATTGATACTACCTCATTACCTTCTGTTTTAACAATCCACCGATTTATTCATATATAGATTTGTACCGTACATACCAACATAACAAAAAAGCTTAACTAAAAGCCACGCTCGTTTCAACCGCGATAACCGATGTTTGAAAACTTTGTGCCGTCTTTTTTGAAAAATAGGCTATTAAATGACATCAAATAAGTAGTGTTAGTAGTGTGTATATAATTGAGAAATATTTATATTAATTATAACATTAATTAAATAAGTTGCCACAAAGTGAGCTCATACTTACACTTTATCTATTCCAACAGTCAGTATCAGTAATATTTGCCGAACATTATCGCCATAGTTGGAACCAGGGTTCTGCCATTTAATATGGATCAGTTTGAAACTGAGCATCTTAAAATATTTAATCACTCTGCGAAGTTCTCTCAAAGAGAATACAATGACAGACATGGAATTATACATTAGATACGAGACAAGGAGGACATTGCAAAAGCTAATATTTGGCAACTATGCGCATGTTTTGTTTTATGCATAAAATAAATGCATGGGGTGCCGAGAGGGGACCGAAAGTGAGCGTCTTAAACGAAGACTTACATTGTCATCATCCCGTTCTAAGATTTACTTTAAAAAGATTCCTATAACAAGCTCAGTACATTTTTCTACTTCACACTAAATGAAACTCTATAAGAATGAGATGCCACACGCATTTGACTATACATACAGCCTTTAAGAATGATTTGCTAAAGGATCTGTGTTAATATAGTGATGTACGAGAATATCAATGATGATCTACTGCGAATCAAATTTCTTACTACAGAAGAGGTTAACGTGCAGCATTGCGTAAGAAATACTTAATGATTTATCTGTTAAGTTAATAACAACATGGGTTTCAGTCACAGTCCAAATAACATTGTACGGGTCTTATAACAAACTAGAAAACCTTTACAAGAAATACCTCAAATCAGCAAACAACCCTTTTGGCTCCAAAAGCAAAACCCATGGGGATGCATTTAGCTAGCAACAAAGTGAATGGCGTTTAATCAAAATTCAGTCTTAAGTCCCGCGCTTAAGAGCATTACCTGGAGAGATCACGTAAGCTTGGCTCGTTAGCCGCCGTATTTGGCGACTATTTCGACTGTTAACACTTTTATCTCATCGTCGTCCCGTTTGTAGCCAAATTGGTGCTTAGGTCAATGTATTTGCTCGAGGAAATTTAACGAATACTTGACATTAGATTCTCAGTATTAGTTAATTCGTTTGACGAGTGTCAGTAACGAAGGGCCTCGCTCAAATTACAGAACCATAAGGAACCAGAAGGACTCTGTATAACAAATAATACAGTTTTGGTTCGATTTGTTACAGTTCCTCACAACTGAGGAGGCCTGGAGCTTATTCACCACATTGCTTCAGTGCAAATTGGCACAGGGATTTATTAATACTAGTGGTAGTCGAGTGGTAAACTTTTGATAGTAATTCTTTTCATTTAGATTTCAGTTCCATCTATCTAAATTATTCTAAATAGTCACGTCATGCACTCAGTGCTACTATGTACTACTAGTACATTTAAAATGTTTTAAATTTTTGGAACATTCTACTAATACCTATTATAAATGTGAAAGTTTGTATGTTTGGATGTTTGTTACTCAATCATGTCAACTTCATTCTGCCGAAAATATGTTCCCTTGGGCTATTTGGGACGTTTATTGAAAATTTGTCTGGTACGCCGTCAACAGATGGCGCTCACACAAATTCTTAACTTGAGTAAACTTTTTGCACTGGTGAAGCTGCAAGCAACTAGCTCTTGCTTATACAATAATTCTATATCTTTATTTCATTTCCATACAGACTTTTACTATACTGAATTTCACATTCTTCTTTTCGCAAGGGACATGCTTCCTATTTTTCTCTTCGCATATTAGCAGTTCGTAGTCATAGAAAGATATAAATAGATAAGTTTTTGGGTTCCTAAATAGGTAGATGTAGGTAACTGTCACCTAACTGATGTACCTCATTACGTAACTTAGTACCACCTTATCTCCACATAAGTTATTCAGGCACAAATCACCCTATAAAATATTCTCAGACCAAAGCAGCCGATCCTAGGCTTACGACCTATCGACACAAATTAACCGCAAATTGTGTTCAAATATTGTCGATGCGAGTAAATTTCCTAACGAGAATAATCTGGAACATGTAAGTAATTGGCCCTCGTGGAATTCTCTTTAAGTTACGTAAGGATCTATGGGACTAATGAATGGAATAACTCATATTGTTATGCATGATACTGCCAATTTGTATAATATTTCTCATATATAATTCATATTCTTAACGGGCGCTCAAATGAAAAAGTCGTGATAAATTATATCGACTCATTATTCACATAAAATATAAAACCTTGCAAGGACATTACTGCTATTAACCAATGATCTCTAATGTCAGTAACATTTCTAGTGAATAATTTGTAAAGGTATTTGGGCTGATTTTTTTAAAGAATGAATTATTAAATAAAGAATAAATAAATATATTGGAAATTTTTGAAAACGGCATTCTGACCCAAACTAGGCGCGCTAACTCAAACTATGGGTTAGAATAAACACAAGTGTGAGTCACACGAATGATTTTCCTGAGTGGGAACAGTAACAGGCTGGGTCACTACCGATTGTGCCAAAGGGCCCGAAAATGATATGCCCGTAAATAAATGAATCCACAATTATGAATCATACGACCAAGTTTGAATGTGATAGTTGCTAGCACTTTAAATTACAACAGTGAAAGGTAATTCAGTATATTTCTAAGTTTAAACGGTTCCAGTAGAACAAATCTGTGAGTGCGGTCGGGAGCCAATCTCTGGTAAGATTGCCTGCCCTCTTGGCATGCTTTCCTTTTAATTAAGAACCGACTACTCGAAAATGTCTCGTTCCAATGTCTTTATTATGTTCCTCAGTATCTCCTACGGCCACATGATTCTGAGAAGAGTCATTCTACTGATATACATACTCGACATATTTATCTGTATTCACTGTACATGTAATAAAATAACGAAACATAATTTATATTTATCTACACTATGATAAAACTCAACAGCCACTTTATTCTGTACATGGAATATTATGTTAACGAAATTTTTGAGAATTCCTAATTTTTTTATGTCTGTCGTAAAACTCGTGGGACGAAATTAGATGTTAGGCTGCATTAAATCCTGGAAAATAAATTTGTTTTTTTTTTTTAATTTTAACCGATTTATTTCAAACTTAAAATAAACCTTTCTTATTTAATTTAAACTAATACGTGTTTCTCAGGTTTTGCTTATTTTGTACGAAAAAGAAAAAATGAATGCAGATATTATTATCTATTATGTACACTCGTATGTTATTTTATACGGGTTAACATTAAGGTCAACAATATTAAGGTCAGGTAGGTGTTACTGGGTACTTTGTCTAGTGACATCCATGATAAACATAGGTAACAACTATAAACGAAATAACCGCAATTTTAATCCAAGCGAGCGAAGCTGCGGGCGTCCTCTAGTTCGCTATATAAACCACGGCAAATAAGATTTAATTATAAGGAGGTGGTGTTCGCATCCTTAATATCTATTAACAGCTCTAAATACTCCAAAACTCACAGTTAATTAAGGTAATTTAGCTATTAACGAAGCTTAATTACGTCTTTAATTAGTGTTCGTAACTGTTACCGTTTATTTCAACTTATTTTATTAAACTGTCAAGTGTGTTGCGACCTGAACTGTTCATAACACTTTTATGGGCGTCATGTATAAATTAATTGTGGGGCAGTATTTTTTAATTACAGCAGTATAAGAAAATCTCCAAACCGTATACGAATTTCATTTTGCCGCTGCTTTTCAAATTCATGTAGGCAACCTATCTAACGAGTGGTCCTTTTCATTCAGTTTCTGATTTCATCTGACGATATTATTATTATTTTTTTTTTTACGTACGCCTACAATCAACATGTGGTATTTATTACACGTTATATTAATTGTACCATTTTTTAAATTTTAGTGTGTGTGTACCTTGACCACAGAAATTAATCAAGATAGAACGGTGAACTGTTCGTATACCCCGTGCGACAATCTTGGCCGAAATCTTGCAAAATAGGTACTACAAGATATCTCGCAAATTCGGTCAGTGCGCGTCGATATTTATAACGGTACGTTACGTTTTCGATACGTTACGTTATCGATAGATTACAACTAAAACTAGTATTTCACCTCACTAATTACAATTTTGTGACGTCACTTTGTAGGTGGGACTTGGGCAGGGCTGACGAAAAAAGTGACACGCATCGTTTGTATCAAAATAATACGTAATGGCCGTTCTATCTTGATTAATTTCGTTTATTTGTCTTTTGCACACGTTTTTACTAAAATTTATGGATCCTATTTGTCTGAAATTATTTTATTCACTTATGACAATATGATTAGTAGGGACATTAATAAGACATTCCTTCTTAAGAAGAGTTCTCAAAAACACCTCATAGATTTTATATTTCGCCGATACGTCTCTAGTTAAGCCTCAAGGAAATTTGCTTTGGAAATCCTCAATCGCAGATCGTCAAAGCTTAGGATGCAAGATGCCACCGATACGAAGCACTTAAGCTTAGGATTCTGATAGATCTAAGTAGGGTTGGCAGATTCAGGCTTATGGCACCTGGTATCAGTGGTAATCCTGCCTTAATGTAATAGGATTTGTGCTAGCTGACCAAAGATAATTTTATGTAGAGATAATTTTAACTACAATAGATCAAATTTGTTTTGAATAAATAAATTTAAATTATTGCTATGCCAGAAGTCTTGGGTTTTGGACAAAGTATTATTTTATACCTTGAACTTTTCCCTCTAGTAGCTCTCATATCTTCGTTTGGATATCTGTCCGGTACATAGCAATAGACTCATCACCTATTTATGACATAAGACTTAAACATAATTAGTGAAATTGGGTGAATTTTATTATACACCTCGGCTCTGCCGACCTCTTTCTGCCTTGGGGAATGGAGTTATTTCAAATTTATTTTTATTTTTACATCTCACTTAAGGCGGATGCCATGAACACCGCTACTGTTGGCAACGCTACAAGAAGGAGCACTCCCGATAAGTTTTAAGGTCGTCGGTTCGAATGCCACTTAATTACCCAAAATGAATTAAATATAATACTCTAAATAAATAGAATACTCTACATTTATCACATCAGGTCTCTCCCACCGCCACTGCAGAGGGAAGTCTATAGCATAAGCATAAGTCTCTACCACGTTGCTCCAATACGGATTGGTAGAGCTGCATAGGAGACTGAAAACCAATTCACTCAGTCCATAGCCAGTTATATGCACAAAACAAATTTCTCGGTGTCATCGAAATTGAAACAGATAAACAGCGTTCTCGATAACAGATCATAGTAGCGTAGGTAGCCACGGGGTTGTTATGCTTATAAAGGATTTGTGTTACTTATACCACAACGGAATATTGATGAGATAAAGCACAAATATTCATAGTTTGGCGTATAAATCGATCTTATTCGAACCCTTGTCTTAGCTCAATTTCTAAGTAAGTTCAATATTTCGTAAAACATCAGGATGATTTCGAGAAAGATTCAGCGTGACCTTTCATTCATTTTAGTATCATAAATTCAGTGACGGTACCCAGTGCGTTCCCGGAAACGTGCAAGTTTAACGAACTTAAAAGGCTTCAACTGAACCGTAGTGAAAAATCATAAGGAGGAAATTACATGAATAATGTTGATCTGATTTAATTTACTCTGCACCGCTGCTCTAAACCACCTCGCTCCGTTTTACTTGCTGGATAAAACGTTGGTTATTGAGAATTATTGCTGTAATACTTCGTTTTAAAACGCGATAAAAACAGGTTACGACCGATTCAATATTAGCATTATTAATAATTATCATCACGAGGTTTGGGTATATAATGAAAGTGGAAACCAAGTTTGGTTTCCACTTTCAAGGACAGAGTTGGCTGCAATTAATTAATGGCTGCTATTCTCAATCCTGCTCTCATGCGGATTGGCGGAGGAAAGTCCATATGACTATACCATACCTACTTATATCTCGATTGACTAACTCCTAACAATATTTTGTCTTCAAAATCGTACTGCACAGACCGAAAAAGTTTTCTACATTTGTAGAAAAGCCCCGTAAAGTCAATCTAAGCTCTTGAAAAGACTTCTGAAGGCCAATCTAGTTCGACCGCCATTGAGATTTTCGAGACTCGAGTTATTTTCTCCGCGCATGAAAAGTCTACGTATTTTGAAATGGCACGCAGCATTTTGTATAAAAGTATCTTTATTTTTTTTGTTCACGTATCGTTTTTCACTACTGAGAATATTACGGCAGCACAGTCCAATGTGAACAATGTGAGAGCAGCTTAGTCCACGCTGCTTTAATGTGGATTGGTCGAGGAGTTACTGGGCCACCCAATTCTCAGAAGTTAATAGGCCACCCTAATGTACATTGCATAACGACCTTACCGTTTTTGCGATAACAACCGGGACCTACGGTGTAATGTGCCCTCCGAGACACTAGAGCTCTCTAGACATTTGGACACTAGCGGTCACCCATCAAACTGCCGGTGAACTAAGGTAAGGTGAACTAATGAATCAGGCGATTTTATTGAAAACACTTTTGACTTTATAATATTATGAATATCAGAATACTTCAGTATTTCCCTATATACTCGTAGAAATAGGTTAGTGCGATCGTGCATCGTATTTTAATACGGATCACCACAGATGTCTAATGGTGTTGCTAAGAGGTATTAAAACTTTTCCTTTTAGCCCGGGCGGAAGCGCCGGGCAAAAACGAATCATAACATGATTATATTGGGTATAATATTGGTTGTAATGAAAAAGTTTACTGTCTAAAGTGAGATATCGACAGATATTAATATTTTTTTTTGAAAATAAGTAGTATTTTAGATGGCGGTAAAATAAAAATACAAACATGATAACAACATCAAGAATATTTATTTCCCTTGTAGTAATTCTATAGTAACGGAGTCTTATTTTTATACGCAGATTATTTCCAGGATAGGGACCTACACTGTAATTGTTCAAAGTCAAAGTCGTCAAATAATTTATTTCGCTATGAGGTGATTGGACACGCTTAACTATAAGTTATGTTAATAATACTATTCTAAACTGAATATAACGCTACAAATAATTATTAAATAATTATTAACTTATAGCTAAACGCTCTAGCGTGAAATCCATAGGTTGAAATCATTAGGTATATATATAACAATCTATCAACTCTCATATTGGACAAAAATACACGGGTGCCTAACCTACCTTATAATAATTTAATAATACGACTAATTTACAGTAACCACCTACCACTAAGTAGTAAGTTCAGTAAATCAGGTATACCTAAATCTAGTAATCGTTACAAAACACAAGCCACACATATTATTTAGGTTTAGTTATACGAGATGGCAGTGGACAGATATGGATGCGTTTCCGGGGCAGACCAGGGGGGTTGTCCATTAATCTTGCACCGAGACCAACATCGCTAAATGCAACTACGATTCTATTATAGATTCGTGTGTCCTCGGTACGCTCCGACGTAGTTTGAAGCAAAATCTATCCTACGGTACAACATTAAAACAATGTTAAGTAAGATTGCGTTTAATGTAATTGGGTACCGATTATTTGACATAAGTAAGTATGTATTACAACTGTGATTACTATATTCTCTCGCAAATAAAATCATTACAATAAAGCTTCGATCAATAATAAAGGCTTTATTTTAAGGAATGCAATTGAGATTTTTAAGAATCGTAATGATTCGTTAGATATTACCTACAACTGATGATTTTTTTCCGTTACTTCAAGTGAATTAAGGAAATATTTGTATTTTATTAATTCACATAAATGTTAGCTTTGAACGGACTAAAGTTACTTAGTCCTGTGGAATCGTTCATTCATTAAAGACACAAAGGGAAAGTTTGCTACGTGACAATTTTCAGACAGTCTCCTACTAAGTTCAGTTGAGGGTTAATTGCTGTAGTATGAAGGCATTTGAAGCTGATCATATTTTGTCTCTTGTTAAAGAAGTGACTAATAAAATCCATACTAATATTATAAATGCGAAAGTAACTCTTGTCTGTCTGTCTGTGTCGTTTTCACGCCAAAACTACTGAACCGATTTAAATGAAAAAAAAAATGTACACAGATAGTCTAGAGCCTGAGGAAGGACATAGGCTACTTTTTAATCTATTATTATCTCTTATTCCACGCGAGCGAAGCTGCGGGCGTCC
>DWTT01000931.1:0-13167 GCA_018250895.1 Carterocephalus mandan
ATATATTAATTTTAAATAGTATAAGTTTGATTTTATAATTTAATATTAAAACAAAATTTTACGCAGAATAGAAAAATTAATGAAAGACATACACAAGTAGTTGACCAACGTATACTTTTATGTTTATGTATTAGGTATGTATGTAAATGAATAAACGAATGAATGAAAAAAATCTCTTAGGAATGATAACGAGTAGAATTATTTGTGAAGAAAATTGACACTTGAATTGACTACCCTATAATAATATGTAATGAAGTAGATTGATTTAAGACTTGGTGTCAGAATACTGAAAGCAGGCTGTCTATCACAATAAAAGTTAGTTACAACTTTTATTCTGAATGACGTTTCTAGAATGAAGTTGGGTGCTCAAAATGATTACAGAAGGTTGGTAGGTATATTTTTTATTTCTACAAGTAGTATTACACTTATAGAATTTTGACATACTACAGTTATTGCTTTGAGAGCTTCTATGATTGAAACTTTAACTATTATACCACATTTAAATAAACTAAGATAAGATAACATACGCTTTTATATTAGTTTTTTACACGGGAATTAACGATATACCTGAAATGTGCAAAAATGAATGATCGAAGTTTTCTTTCGCTGCGACCCATAGACGTCCCACTGCTGGGCACGGGTCTCCCCCACAGACACTGCTGCGGGAGGTCTAGAGCATACTACACCATAATAATTTCAATTTAATTATTTCTTTAACATATTTCATTTTAGTTTAACACATTTTCTATTCTGATCACAAGTGTTGGAATATATAATATATATTTAAAACTAAATACCTACATCGTAAATAATGAGTTTACCGAACAAACAAACGGTATTCAGTTAACAGAATTCCGTTTCCAAAATGTTATTAATAATGAGTGTTCACTCATTACATTTTCAAAGTTAGACTACACCTTCGACTACACTGCGTTATTCGAATAATATCAGTTCTTAGCTCTCAAAACACTAAAGCGAAATTATGAGCAGAAAGATGGCACCGTTTGCAATTTTGAGTTCTCTTCGTTTGTCCTATATTATGTTTACTTAGCAGTGCTCAGTGTAACCGCATTACGTTTAAAAGCTGACGAAGGTAGGCAAAACAGATACAAAGTTTCAAACTTAGGATATTGCTGTCATTGTTGCGCGGTTTCAAGGGGCGCCTATACCCTTGTAAAGTGAAACACGTATTTGTGGCTATCAAAATGTTTGGGGTCGAGTCAAATATCTTCCAAGTTCTATCACAAAGATCCGTTCCTTACGAACACCAGACATCATACAAACTTTCGGTGCTAGTCATACAGTAGTAGAGTGACCTTAATATCGTCAGATAAGTACATTCTAGTTTGGATACAATTTATCGCCACACGGTCACAGTAAAGTAGGTAGCTGATAAAAGAATTTAATCCTACAGAAGCTGTTGTACTTTTGGGTTATCCTGCAAACTGTACGCTTAATAGAGTTAGGAATCGTTAAAACGGTTACAAACTCAGAAGGGTCGTTGCGAAATTTGGATCCAGAATGAGTGGAGTTTCGTACATTCATACTTAATGACTATAAACACGTGTTCCTACTGTGGACATAAAGGTAAACATCCTACCCTGGGTTGTGCTCCGGGTTCACAGTGACATTATCTTTTGTTGTCAGCTATTTCGTTGAACAGACGACAAAAGATTCCCAACACATTGTGACGAAAAGAACCGGTTGTAGAATAAAGTGTAATTACGTTCACAATAACCATTTAGTGTACCGTAGGGCTATCTCGTCGGAAATAATGTACATGGATAACGTTAAGTGGGAATAGCGTATCGCTGGGAACATTGAAGCGCTCCCAGTCTAAGGTATTCATTAATAAGCCCAACTCAAATCAGAATAAATATTATACGAGGAAGGCTCAATTCTCTACCCAAAGCCTTTCTCGAACATGAGGTTAGTTTATGGCGGAAGTGATTGTTAACAGATTGAATGTCGCGGCACTGGTTTGGGCCATCTGTTAGTTGTTCCTAAAATGGGTCACATTTAATCTCAAATAATTATGGATTACTGACTGTTCATTATGAATGTTAAAGGTAACATTTATTTAATTTTTTATTGTTAAATAACGGGCTTTGAGATTTTTTCACTTTGGAGGCCTTTTCTGGGCAAGAGTAATCTATCTTACTTACTACCTACCGACCGAACACAATTTGGCTTCACATCACAAGTCTCGCGACTAACTATATCTACCTAATACAGTCGGAACAGCCTTCATGCCAATTTCAGAAACAGCTTCCGTGTTTCAGTTTGAACGGTTAGTCATGAACATAATTTGAAACATGTTAGCCAGCTAAGATATTTTATAAGCTATTTTGCTACATAAATAGGTACATATCATCAGACCCGTATTCCCCGCAGGGATAGGCTTACACCCATTATCACCAGTTATGTTTAAGTAAAACCAATCAGCATTGGAGCAACATGGTGGAGTATGCTCTAAACCTAAGACCTGTGCCCAGCAGTGGGACGTCTATGGGTTTTAGTATATTGAGGTTATATGTAATATGTGATAAGCCTTTTACATGGAACCTCACATACTGGTATGATACACCTGGTATAGCCCCAGTCTCTGAGCTACTACAGACAATTTCAAGTTAGGTTAGGTTAGGTTAGAAAAGCCGATAGTACCTACTTGCATGACCGGTATGGAAGCCAGGACCTCTAGCTTAGCAGTCCCACTTACGACCACTAAATAAACGAGGCAGCCTATTTAGGTAAACAATTATAAATGGTTCAAAAATCTAGAATATTTTCAATAAGATCTCAGGATGCAAAACACATAATACTCGCTCCACGAGCTTCATATCCAGATTCCAGTTCGCTAACTTTATAATAAAACACTCATAGTTTTCATAATAACTCTCGATGCAACTAGAGTAAACGCGGTACTTTCTGAACGACTCACTGTTATGATTAAGTAGTTTGTTCGTACAAACAGAAAATTATTTGTAGCCAGTGAAACAATGTCTCATGCGATTGGGAATTCACGTATTTTCGTAGAGTTTTCAAATCGTGACAACACGTTTCGTTATTCATTCCATGCGTTCGAGTGGATATCTATTTGTTCGAGGGTTGGAGCAACATTCTGGAAATATTCAGTAGTCACAATGCCGCCTGACGTTTGACTGATAACAACTTGCGTTGCTCTTATACGAGTACTCGTACAATACTCCCCTTGATTATTTATAACCACCTATCTAGTGCTGAATAAGTCACTCCTTTGAGTTTGAGCCAAGATTAACGAGGAAGGTGTTTAATAAAGTATTAAATAGAATGATCTGAAGTCATATATTCATTGAATCTTAAATGCCCTAGTGGCTGAAATTTCACAGATAAGACGCAGATAATTTCAGTGGTACGCATGAACGTTCATTAGTTTTATTAAGATTTATGCGTATGTATAACTATTAGTTTGTAGTTATGTTATGTTAATTTGGTTGTAGAGTCAAGCCGTTACATTTCGCTGCGGCATGCATAGGCAGGCTCGATCGGGTTGATACCACCCACCCACTTTTAAACCAGACAATTAATAGTAGACTCAATCCTTGATGTCCGGGAAGCCATTCTGCCGAACATCCCGCGGTGTGAGAGCTCGTTAAAAGACAGTCTTTTCTCATTCTTATTCATTCATCATATTCATCACAGGAATTCTCACATTGGTATTTAAGACGTACCTACATGTGCTCCCGAGTTTACTCTCGTTTTAACGTGCTTATTCTCGGTTTCTGATACGAGAGGGAGAGTACCGTCTTCGTGGAAGGTAGCCTTGGCCACACGGCACCAAAAAAAAAAGTGACCGTAGCGATTCTGCCAACTACAGGTCTATAGCGATAACCTCCTTGCTGTCCAAAATGATAACTATAATAATAAGGGCATAGGCTGCCGCTGCGTGTTCTACCAGCTTTACAATGGTGAGTATTCTCTAGCACTTGAATATGTCATGCCAACTGTAAACAAATTTCCTGCAATATAATTATCAAAATTTATTAACTTATAATAAGGCAAAGTAGGTACTTTCCATGACTAGATGATTTTTAACTTTTCATTTAAGTATTTATGTAATTTTTATATTGTCAATTGTTCGCCTCAATAGGTACCTACTTTCAAAGTTACACATTGCTCAAAAATCATCGAGATTAGTTTTAAATGGACTAGTGGATCTAGTTTTACAAGTTGATTCGAAAGCCAATTTGGTGTCGTAAAGATACGTCTACTTGGGTCAGAACTCCATTGTTCCGAACTTGAAATGTTGCCCTCAATTTTATTAAATAAACCTTGCCCTCTTATGTTGTGAACTGGGACAATGGTACTTGTTATTTTCATATACCTATATTAACTTAACTGTGAAAATAACTGTAATAGCTCAGTGGCGGTAATTTGACTCTAAGGAGGTCGGGTATCAAATCCCAGATACACGTCATAACGACTTTTCTAAGCTATGTACGCTCAGATTAGAGCGTCGCGACGGACCCGTCGTGTGGATCTGCCAAAAATGAAATCCGTGTAACTTCAGTCTTCAGCGATGTAAGAGAGTAAAAACTGTGATTTAGGCATGATAGCAGGTTAAAACTTACAAAACAACTTAACAAAACTTGTTTTCCTAACAAATAGTGTTTCGAGTATTATATTCTTTTAGCTAAGCAAGCGCCATCTGACGGTTTTATAACATAAACTATAGATGGTAAATCAAACCAAATCCAAAACCTTCTCTTAATATATCAGATATATAGTTTATTGACTCTATCGCCAGTCACGTCATGATCATATAGCTGGTTAGTAAAATATATACGTACTCGTTATGATATTATTATAAAAATAATTAATAGATGTTCAAGAGTAATTACTACTCTTTTGAGAGTATTTTGCCTGCTTCGTTTAAGTAAAAAGCATAATAAGCCACTTTTGTAAGAACACAACCGGATAAATACTTGGACTTACGAATAAAACTTTCCTACGCTCCCCAAGATTCCAAGATAAATTGTTTTGTAGACTTTAACCACTGCAAGATAACTGTTCCCACAGAACCAAGATTCGTTAAAATGTAATTTAATCTGGGATATGTAATTTTAGCAAGAATGCTAGTAGAAAATATTTTAGGTACATAATAATTATTATAAACATGTTCAAAGTTAACACTCAACATTTCATTCATGTCCCTTTAGAAATCAATCGATGTAGGTATCTATCTCATTGTAAGTACTTCCATAAAAAAGTGGACGTAACCATTCTAGTCGCAAGGAAGGCTTTTATGGATATAAGATTGCAAACGAGCATGCGCACCATCCATCCCATGACAACTGTGACAGACTCTGAAAAAGACTGATAGGGACTAATCTTACCTAATAAGCAAAGTTTGCTAAAAGAACATTAGATGTATGAGGACTGGGGCGGGGGGGGACAGTCCAGTTAATATTTGTTTGTCAATCTAGGTCAATCCCCGATAAATAAGGTGAATAATTAATCAGCATTATAGTGTAGATAAATCTTAGTCCTTTAAGTAATTATAAACTCCCAGATGGAGCCATTGTTGCATTGGAGCAACTTAAATCCGTTAGCAAATACTAAGTTCACACTAAAGTTAATTTTCTGTAAAATTTGGTAACTTCTGTAACTCTGCCAATTTGCATTAATTTGCTTTGATTTTGTATAACCTCCTATATTGAACCGTTTTCATATAAATATAATTCAGTTCGTAGTAGGTAAATTGAATTGGTAATTGAATCTGAAAAAAAAAATCATATTTAATAAATCAGTGCCTTAATAAATTAAACTACATTGCGACTTTATGATTGTGAACTTTACAAGTAATTTGAACATATTCATAAAAATTGATAACTTATGGTAAAAAAAAATCGTAATGATGATTTCCGTTAAACCGGATAGCTAACCGGGCCGGGAAATTGTTTATGATGTTCTGTCCGAATGATAAAAATGCTCTTCTACACTGTACTCTAGTTCACATATTTTTGGCTCTTTTCTTTCTAATTATTCCGTCTCAATGTATAATACATATAATTTATTTTACGACTATAGTGTAACAAAGAGCGTTAATTTGCATTTTTGCCGTTAAGGAAAGTGAAATTGAGTATGAAAATGGAACTACGGAAGGTTCAATTCTTTATAACAACGTTAAGAAATCTTGTACACTCTTCTCTTCTCTAAGAGTTAGACTCTTACATAGTTGAAAATTACTATATTATCATAGCTTAGTAATATATTTAAGTCTTTCACCGCCGTAATTCGTTTTTCCATTCACATTTTCATCCTGTCAAATGACATTTTATTTATTGGATGCTATAACATGTTTGTGGATGTTATATAAGTCCCCTTTCTCAGCTCGATCAGTAATTTATTATAATTGAAACACATTGAGTTGTTTTATAATCTATTGATATGTAGTTTATTGCATTATTACTTCCAGCCTAAGATTGCAAGACAAAAACATTAAAAAGGAGAATTTATAATTCCTTATTTATTACATTTCTTTTATTAGGTTTTTTATCGTATTATTCAACTTGTAATGCCATTCGAATATTATTTAATAAAATGTTAGTATACACAGACCTCAGATTTCAGCGGATCGACATCAAATATGAAACTCAATGAAATATAATATGAAATGGAATCCATTCTTAGGAACTTGCGTGGTTTCTGAAGTTTTTAGAAATGAAAGTAATTATTAGAACTGGACTTTACATTTTTAGAGTTATTGAAAGAGCGTATTGTATAGTAAAGTAAAATTAAAAAATGGATTTTTTTCGCCAGTATAATGTATCAAGTTTTATTAGAAAATTCGATTCGAAATAGCAGATCGTTTGTTTGATTTGTAATTTTGAGAGCATTGAACTTCTACGGTTTTATATATTTAAATGACTTATTTGATCATAAAACTTTAAAAAATGAATAACCTCATGCAATTGTTAATAAATTCTCAAACAACGGTACACATAAAACCAAACGAGCTTCTATTCGGCCGGCCATTTTGTTTCTTCCTCGGAAGTGGCCGGCGTAGAAAGACAAAACATTTTGCTGGCCTCAAGAGTGATGGACAAATTTCCTGGTAAACGGCTTCTTCCGCTCAGGGACTATTTGTCTGAATTTGAATCGCATTTGTTTCTAGGGAAATTTGTCTCCTAAGCCTCTCGGGTGTGTACTGGTACCTACTGTAGCGGCCGCAGTAATTCGTCTAATTTAATTGAATTAGATCTTTTTGCGAAGCCCTCCCTGTAAGCACGAAACTTGAGGAGACGATACCTAAATTTGTGGGGAAAAATAATCGTTCATTCAATCCTTAAAATATATTTTAAATTAGAAGAATACAACTCTGTAACTGCTACAGTACTGACAAAACAAATAGGTGGATCCATACGCCAAACACCGATTTTCTTGGATGGACCTACCGATGAATAAGATTCTTTTGTCCATCGGTGACGGAACGTAGATTAGATTAAGTTTTGGAATCGTTAATCGTGTCAAGTATGAAATTTTTGAAATTGAATTTTATTTGGTACCTACTACTACTTAACTAAGGATATGTAAATACAAATTCGATTATTTTTCCCACAATCACACCCCCATCATGTCGAACTTGATACAAAAACAAAGCACGGCAAGTCAGTGTTTATTTTCTAATTTTCCGGTTGTCTTCACTGAGTCTGGGAGTCTTCTCTGGGAGCGATGTCTTGCGAAGCATATGTGACAGGAATGTAACAAAATGTTCTGATGGATGAAGTTCACTGCAAGAGCAATATTTCATTCACACTCATCAAATATTTGCTCCTTTTACTTATGTACAGAATCGTTTAAATAATAATGATTAAAATTTACTGTGGAATATGAAGTGTTAAAAAAGTTTTATCAATGAAAATACTTACTTAAGTTGGAACATATTAAATATCAAATTTTGAATTTATTATTATACCAGTAGATAAATGATAATATATTAAGCAAAGCAATGAAAGTGGAGATCCTTGATATTCTTATCATTAAACCTTCTGACTAAAGCTTGTAATTAAGAATTTATCCTTAACTTTATCTTAACTGCTTGCTGATTCTCTAATGGCTCATATAAATTGCTTATTATCGGTTTCTTATAGGCTTGGTGGACACAAGGACTGGTAGAAGATTCAAGAATAAACTGTAATTAGTTTTGTGTTATCTTTATCTCTGTAGTCGTTATTCTAATTAAATTTTGGTATTAATAACATAAAGGTGTTAAAAATATAATTAAAAAAATCTGTAGCAAATTAAATTTTTAAGGAAATTGTAATTCGATTAGAAAAAAAATATTGAAACTAATTTAGCTTATTTCTTCCACTTATGAGGATAACTATATATTCATCTATATATCCCTTTTAACATTTAATCCATTTAACATAAGGTATTCAATAGATTTTGAGAGATTTGAAGTTATTTACTGTGGTAAGACATTTCAGTTGTTTATATTTTCAAAGACATGAGAAGAAATATTTTTGTAAGTAAACGAGAGGTAAGATGTATTCCTAATCGTCAACCTATAAAAAATCTCGACGATTTTAATACCGAGCTGTGAGCCGAATATTGGATATTCAACCGTAGACGACAAGAAAATTCTGTCTTTGTAATATTAATAATATTTTTGATAGCCCAGTAATCTCAAAGCGAGCAGCACATTTAAATTGAATAAAACATCAATTAAAGTCAAGAGCGGTGGTGTGATATAAAAACTTCAGTGGTCCATTAAGAAATAATTTCCCACAAATTGGGGGAAAATTTAAGAAAATTCAATGATTTCGAGTTCCATCAAAGGTTTGTATAGCCTAAGGCGACGATTAGGACGCTTTAACAAAATTTTGGGTTCATTATTGGTTTTATTCATCAATTCGTACTTTATTAACGAATCTTTGGAACTAGAATGAGTTGCCTTAGGCTGGGACGGTGTATAAAAATATTTTTCTTTAATATAAAAAAGGTCAATATAACTTTTATGGTGCGTGCCTAAATCTGAATTTTTAAAGAGGTAAGTAATTGATTTACGCGCGTGCGTGTTACGCACGCGCGTTGTATGAAATAATTTAAATCATTATCGAAAAAAATTAACGCTTCTTCAAATACACTGTAAAATTTTCGCTGTCATTTTCACATCAGACGACACGTTTTATAAGTTAACAGTGGATACGGACATCATTTAACTATTCTTACAATAATAGGTAACTACAGCGTGCGTGGTATGTGTATTTCATGAAGTTCAATGGAATACGAAATATACCTATGTTCAATAATTATTTGAAAATTTCTATGAAATAAATAAAAATAAAAACATAATAAAACGAAATTTCCGACAATAGTTTCTTCTTGACGTTTTTATTTTTATCTATTAATTTGTGAATTTTTGATAATAATTGAACATACAAATAAATGTTCAATAAAATCCGTAATCTATCAAATTTCATGACATACCTACACATACGACGTTCATAACGTAGGTACTTTAATCCAGGATACCTGCCTACATCCAAAAAGAAAATAGTGGGTCATACTTACGTAAAGAAGTGATTTCAAGAATTATTATTCTCATTTCGCAATAGAGAACTTTTAACAAGAAAACTTTCCGACGTCCGTCGGCAACAATGTTTCTGGGAAGTTATAGAAGGTATCAGTGAATAAATTATGATCTCTCTGCCATCGATTGGCGGTCACAAATTATAAACTTTTATTATTTACTTTGTAATTATTTAGGCTTATTCAAGATTTGAAAAGATAATTTGAATAAATTCAGGTCCCAGTCTAGCGGTGTAGGGCATTTTGATAAGGGTTGCAACTGCAGAACCATCGTACTATACTTGTGTAGATTCCTCTGTGGTTGCAACCTCAACCGATAAGGTGTGAAGAAGCTCTATTTTTTTTTAAATTGCTCCCCGCCACATGAGCGATAAGTTACGAGTGTTGTCTCGATCAATATTTTTGAAGCGCTCGCGTGACTAATTTTAAATCACAATGTAACGAGTGGTATTAAACACTTGATTGGCGGACCAAGAAAACCATTGACGAATTTTGACCAATTTAATACTATACGAGTATTCTGAGTTAACATTGTACTCTTAGGTGTTCCCTGAAAGTTGTTGCAGGGTCACTTGGGATATGGGATAGATGTTTGTTTGAATATTTATTAAATTTCAATAGAATTTCTTCTATATATATCCAACGTTCACAGTTGAATGAATTAAAATATAGAATATTTGGCGTGATGTTATTATATGTTATTACTACCTGAGTAACCTGTAACCTGCCAATTACGTGATGGGCTAATGATGCACACAGGAGTGCTGACTCAGATAAAGCATTTAACAAGCAAGAGCAAGCATGGTGTTGCAAGCTTGCTCTTGATTCTAAGCAAAGAAACTTACTGCAAGAATACGAGTAAGAATGCTTCATTCAAAGTTTCGAAGCCAAGCGTGGCAATAGTGTTTCATAGAAAAGAAGTGAATGCCTAAGTGATCGGGGATGTATAGCGACACTTACAGTACCATCAAAGACAAAAGACGTAGACAAAATATCTTTGTGAACGGCGAAAAGCGGAGGCTATACAATGCCACAAGATGTCGAATTGCAGGCAGCCACCAGGAAATGACTAGGAAATTGCCCCATTATGCTTGGGAATCGTGAGCTGCATTCGAATTACTTCTTTGCTTGTAATTTTGCATGCCTTGAAAGGCAAGGCATCCAAAGAGAATGACTTAAAAGCTACGCATGAAGTTGATAAGTTTTCAAAGACGCTGGAAGCAAACGGACCTTAAGTGCCACAAATGTAGGTACAAGCTGTTGTAACTTTGAATACGCTATCAAGTAAGGGACGTTGTCCCCACCACAATCCTTTCTTTATCCCACTGTTGGTCACGAGTCTCCTCTCGAAATGGGAGGGGTCCACGCCTTCGAGAACATAATGTAGATTTCCTCACGATATTTCCTTCATCGGTCAAGCAGGTGACATATAATTTCTTAAATCACACGTAACTTGAAACAATTGGTTATCGGTACGTGCCGCTGGTATTAGAACCCGGATCGCTCGATTTTAATAGAAACTGGACTGTCAGCGCTGCACAGACATTAATTTTTACCACTACTATAAGACCTGAGTTAAAAGTTAATTATTAGAATAGTTAGTTAATATAGTCTCAAACATTTATATTGCCATGTCAACTCATGTCAGATTGTTTGAGCCGTCTGCGTAAATCCAGAGTTGATTGGCAAGCTGTGAGTGTCGATATTAATGTTGGTAAGGGTCATGCGAGGAGAAATTTCAGCATTATTTAAAGGTTGCACTTTTCAAGGGAATTATTTTTTACCATTGCTACGAGTAAGTTATACCTTAAATACCCAATGATACTAAATCGAACCTCGTCTAATGATTTTCATGTACATTTCATCATTAATTAATAGTCTTTGTTAGATAGTTCAAGTATCCGTTTTAACGGTAATCAAGACTTTATAATCCATAAAAAGGAAATATTAGAAATACTTTTATATAAATTCAGGCAGTTTTGATACTAATATAATCTACCATTGATCGTTATGAAAGGCCTTGTTGGGCTCTGCTCCCGTCTAATTTTGGTGTGTGTTTAAGTAACATAAGTTGGATATAAGTAGTTGTGTGTAGGTTGTTTCATACGAAAATAACAGGTGTAGCATTTTAATGAAAACATTAACAGTTTCTATTATGTTTTAATATAAAACTATCCGTACAAAATCTATTTTGTGAAACGGTGTGAAAACAAACACGACATACTTATACAAACTAATAATACGAATTAATTGGTTTCCAATTAAATCATTATGCATATTAGTTGGCAACAAAACGCGTAGGTTTGCAATACAACTCATGCCGCGGTTACCTCGGAGTGAACCTGGGAATAATCTATTGTTTTGCACGTACGTAACAGTGTATGAACCGACATTAGGTTCGCCACAAAGTTAAGTACTACCTGAATGCTGGCAGAGTGGCAGGCACGGAACTGATTGTTTGGTTCGCAACTTGCATTGAACGAGTGTCATGGCGGTGCGAACCGAAAACTTGACAATTAATCAGTTTGGCGCACTAGAACTGTGTGGCAACTAATATTTTAACGCGGAAAGTCAAAAACTAATGACTTTATGGTGACGGTATTAAAATTTGTATTGACAAGAAAATCGCGAATAAATTGCTATTGCTACAAGCTTAGCTTAGCTACAATCCATAGACCACTGATGGACCCTCCCACAGACACAGCTGCGGGAGGGTCTAGTCTAGACTCTAGAGCATACTCCATTCGTCACAACCCTTTCTTTGTCCCATTATTGGGCATGGATCTCCTCTCAGAATGGGAGGGATTAGGCCTTAGTCTACCAAACTGGCCAAGTGCGGATTGGCAGACTTCACATGCCTTCGAGAACATTATGAATTCCTCACGATGTGTCCTTCATCGTTATAGCGGGTTGGTCTACAAAACATGTAAGAGTTTCAAATTGAGAAGCTACTTTAAGTAACAATTGGTCAACAACGCATTGGCCAAGTCATTAGCATGTAAATATCACAAGATAGGGGCTAACAACCACTGACAGCTATATCGGATACCAGTTATGGATAGTTCACAAATAATAATTCTGTTGACCATAATTATCTTGCCAATGATAGGCCAGATTCCAGCGTATTAATTAAAGTATTAGTTATTGTTATGACTCTGTGGCTAAAGCCCAATTATTAGTTATTCGATCATAAAGGCAAATAAGTATCTTGACAAAAAGCCTCTACTTTGTAACTTAGAGTTACTATAATACATTGAATCAGATTTCAGATTTTTTGACGTGATAATGTAATCGATGAAGCCGCCTGCACGCACGAAAAAGAGTGACTCATTGTCACTGATGACGTTCCGCCTGAGCTGAGCGTGCAAGCGGAACAAGCGATAGAGAGGCAAGATCGGCTTAAGCGCTCGGCTAGTGACGCATCCATCTCTATTCCACTCCATCGGCCGATGCGTCCGAGTAGATTAAAGACAGCGGCAGCACACAACCTATACGTAAACTGTTTTGTCAACTGTTTATAAAGTGAAGTGAAAAAATGTTTTCTTATGACGTTATCACGTAAAATTATCGTCCGTAAACCGACTTTACAGA
>DWTT01000932.1:0-13167 GCA_018250895.1 Carterocephalus mandan
GAAATAATTTTTGAAATCGGTCCAGTAGTTTTTGTATGAAAACATTACAAACAAATCTTTCCTCTTTATAATATTAGTATAGACACTGTTTGTGTAGCTGCTGCAGAAACCCACAGACGTCCCACTGCTGGGCACGGGTCTGTCCCGCAGACTAATTCTGTGGGAGGTCTAGAGTCCACCACTCTGCTTCAATGAGGATTGGTGGAGGGGTTAGTGGCCAACCCGAAGGTCTTCGACAAGGCTTAGCGATTGTTTTCATGATTGAAAAGCAGACTGGCAGACTCCACATGCCTTCGAGAACATTATGAAGAACTCTCAGGCATGCAGGTTTCCTCACGATGTGTCCATCACCATTATAGCAAGAGACATTTAATTTCTTAAATAGCACATAACTTAGAAAATTCATTGGTGCGTGCCGCTGGAATTTGAACCTGCACCGCTCGAGTGAGAGGCGAGTTCGATAGCCACTGGGCTGTCACCACTTGACTAAGAAATATCACCGTCTGGGATTAGAAGTCGGAACCTTCCGACATATCCTCCACAATATAATAAAGCAACATACAACATAATGATAGTCTCCTATGAATTAATATTTTACTGTTGAGTTACCATGCGTAGGTGCTATGGCTTCCATATCAGGTGGCGCTGGCGGCAACGTAAGCGGATCTTCTTGGGTTCGATAAATTGGTTAAAGAGATACTCATACTAAACAAACACCACGCTTTTTACCCTAAGGGGTAGGCACACTGTATACACCCACTTGTCACCAGTTCTTCGGACTCATGGTGGTGAGCTTATACACTAGGTACAAATCCAGACTACTACCAATAGGAATTTCATGTTAGAAGAACCCAAATCCTTTTCTCGACCCGGGATTGAACCCAGGACCTCCAGTCGTGTTTGCTACTACTAGTCAACGAGTCTTATCTATACTTCTATACTAATATTATAAAGAGGAAAGATTTGTTTGTAATGTTTTCACACATAAACAACTGGACCGATTTCAAAAATTCTTTCACCGTTAGAAAGCTGCATCTTCAGTCAGTGACATAGACTATATAATATTAGTATGTGTAAACGAAACTAGTCTAATTCCACGCGAACGAACCTGCGGGCGTCCACTGGTGTAATATACACCACCACCACCACAACCCTTTCATTGTTGCACTGTTGGGCACGGGTCTCCTTTCGGAATGTGAGAGGTTAGGCTTTAGTCTACCACACTGGTCAAGTGCGGATTGGCAGACTCCACATGCCTTCATTGTGGAGAACTCTCAGGTATGCAGGTATCTCACGATGTTTCCTGATCAGCAAGTTACATTTAATTTCATAAATCGCATCATATCATTGGTGTGTGCCGCTTAGATTTGAACCCGGCATTAGTGAGAAGCCAGTTCGATGGCCACTGGGCTGTCGCCGCCGTATAATATAACTAGTGGACGCCCGCAGCTTCACTCGCGTGGAATTAGACATTCACTAACTTCAAAAACGGCAAATTTTCATAATAACTTTGCACCCCCGTTTTACCCCCTTAGGGGGTGAATTTTCAAAAATCCTTACATAGTGCTCCCTTACGTTATAAATAAAAGTTAACCCTTTGCAAAATTTCAAGTTTCTAACCCCTGTTTAGTTTAATTTAAGTCAAGTTTATAGTTTAGGCCCTGCGTTGATATGTCAGTCAGTTAGTAAGTCAGCTTCTCCTTTTATAAATATAGATAGGCAAATTGATATAATATTTATCAAGCGTGTTATGATGATCAGTATTAAAAAAACAATTTTTCCTAACCATAAACAACAAGTACATCAGTTTTCCTCTGCATTAGGCGGAAAAAATATCATCAAACATGAGTTGTGTTAATCAATATTATTTAATATCGCGGGGCGAAATATTCGTCCGACGCCCAAACCAGACTTTCTCCTTCTGACGTCAAACATTATAATTTTATTTTCGCCTAAAAGGAATTCTCGAACCGAAAGGCTCAACCACTTTACATATTTCGTTCACAAAGTCACTTTGTGGCTAAAAGTGGTTTTCTGAAATTAAGGTGCCTATAGTTTTCGTTGGCGAGTTTTTTCGACGGTACTTTTGGCAGCATTTTGATGGGTTTTTCTAACGACAGCGCAGAATTTAAAGACGGCTCAACATTAAATGTATGCAGAAAATCGGTAGGCTTATTGCAATCCGTAGACGTCCCGCTGCTGGGTACAGGTCTCCCCCACAGACAAATCTGCGGGAGAGCAACCTCCAATGCGCATTGGTCGAGGGGGTAGTGGCCAACCCAGTGTCGAATGTTCTCAAGCCACCCGAAGGTCTTCGGCTTTCACGATTGAACAACCGGGACCGACGGCTTAACTTGCCCTCCGAAGCACGGTAGCGTATTTTCTATGTCGGGTACCCGTTCTTGGTTTAAATGTAATTATTGTTTAGGTACTGGCTTCATGGGATATCAATGGGGCAGTTAGGTAGGTTTTTTGACGATAAGTAAGACTGCAATTGGCCACCACTTTTATATGTAATCATTGTTACCTGTATGTACCATGTACCTTTCTTACCATTGTTTTAGTAGTACTTACCAATGTTTTTTTTTCATTCTTTTCTAGTGGTGTACAATAAAGTGTATTCGTATTGTATTGTATTGTATTAAGAGTAACGTATTAATTCACATATTGATGTAATACTTAAAAAATAACCCAGTAGTAGCCAGTCATTTTTTGTAAAGAGTTCCTACGTGAACCCCCGTATTTGTTCGCATTCCCATTCGTCAGTTTCACCAATCGACGTTCAAAGTTGAGACGGCTCAACTCGCCATACCAGCATGGATTATACAGAAGCGACGCGTGATTCTGATGTTATCTGTAGCACGAAGCTTTTTTTCCTTCCTTTCTTTTGTAAGGGACTCAGTATTTTTTGACTCACTAGTTTTTTCTGCTCACAGACCCTGAAGTAAATTAAGGCGAGTATGGAGTTTTATGTAAAGTAAGATAAGAAGAAGTAGTTCAATTCAAATTCCGACATTTTCCCTATATAACTACTACTAATATAATAAATAACCTTGGTAACATACATTTCGACCTAATAGAAATCTGATAATAAATAATACAATCGAACATAGAATCTGCTCCCTTACATTAAATTCAAGTGATAATTCTCTGTGCAAACCGACAGATTCTACCTCTTGTTTTCTTACTTTCAACAAAACAACTAGTAGTTTACTTAACCCTTAGCAGCAGAGGGGGGCCCAGCTGACCCCCACCCACCATATTCCTTTATTGGCGATTAACCCCTAGGTAATATTAGCTATTCTACCAAAGGTTTATTTGCGTGATCCCCTTTTCATACTAACGATGAATGCTTCATTGTATCACGTTTTTTTGGCGCTGGCCACGCTGCAGGTGATTTCAAATAATGCATATCGTATCGCTCCGCATGCGGCAGCCAGGAAATTGATATCGTAGAGTGCCTTGGTGCCTTACGTATTGAAAGTTTGGAAATTGCTAAAAGCATGCAAGAGCCATTTTTTAGAGCAGACATTTTTTTTCTCAGTACCTTAGATACAGGATAGCATTTTTTAAGCATGAGAGAGGACGTCTATGTTTAAAATTAACCCATCATTAACTAAACTACTTCTAAACTTAGCATTTTATCGAAATAGTTCACTTACCTTCATCAAGTTTTATATATTTATTTATGTACACATGACGTGTGAAGAGAACCGTTCTTATATTAAGTAAAAAAATTTTTAGTAGCTGTGTTTCATTATTGTATAAATGAATGTACTTTTATATATTTAGATTTTATAGTTCTTTGTCTTAGTTTTGTTTTACTCTAGTTGTCTTTGTAGTAGCCTAGTTGTCTAGTGCCTCGTTAGTAAAGTGATCGGAAGGGCGACTTCCGAGGTCCTTGGTTCAATTCTCGAAAGGTCAGTGTGGGGTTTTCCATCTTGATATTCCCATAAGTTGCACTAAGTCTGGATTTGTGCCCCATGTATGGCTGGTGAAAAGTGAATTTAGGTACTACCTCTGACTTACCCTTCAGGAAAATATCAACGTGATGTTATGTCAGGTTTTGTCTCATTTTCCGATGCAAGCAAAACAGTGGAGTCAACTTAATAATTCTGGAATAAGACAATTGCTGACGCATCAGTCTGTTCTATACGTTCCCTGAACCCACAATACAAATAAAAAAATACTAATATTCACTTGAAATTAATTTAAAAAATAATTAATATAAGTAATATAAAGGTTGTCTGGAAGAAATCGCTACTGTAGCGATAAGACCGCCTTTTGGCCACCACTGGTCATCGTTTGTGTTTTTATAGAATGTCATTTAATGTTTTACTGTGGTGTACAATAAAGAGTATTTGTATTGTATTTGTATTTGTAATATTTAAATTTTCTTTGCAATTTAGGCATTAGTTTTTAATGCAATTGACAAACAAGGATGTTATAAATTTTTATGTAAACACAGGAGTTTTAATTACCTCTACACTTATGCGGAACCCCATAAAGTTAACACGGAAGAGAAAATGGCCGCGTTACTCGTCCGAAATCACTGCGATCGGTCCGAGGGGCCTTTTTTACCCGCATTTTTCATGTGCGGGTTAATTAGGTGTTTCTGACGTTTTGTTTTTTTCTTCATCCAAGTGGCGCTCACAAAGGCTGCGCGCGGTTTAATGTTCAGTTCAGCCTTTTGAATGGCCACTTGAGGGGTATTCGTCTCTATAATTCGATATTGGCTGCACCCACATGTACATGACTGATACCTATGATGCTTCGGTGTCAGGTGATGGCGTAAGGGGTTAGTGGCTAATGCTAGTTGGAAGGTCTTAAAAAACCTTAAGCGGGTTGATGAATGGATCAGTAGCTAACGCTTTTGTTGGAAGTTTTAAGACCACCCGAATGTACACTCGTATATCTATCTACTCGTATCTAATATCATAAAGAGGAAAGATTTGTTTGTAATGTTTTCACACAAAAACTACTAGACCGATTTCAATAATTGGATCTATTACGATGATCATCTTCAGGAGTGAACGCGCTCGCGGCGGGCACGGCGTACACTAATAGGTAGGTAGTAATAGTTTTGACAATATTTTATTAACGAATTGAGTTGCGACACTCTAAGAGCTTCGATCAACACAGGAACAATTAATGAAGCGGTGGGCCGCAACAGGCACCTCCATAATGTGTTCCTGCGGAACAAGTTCGTCAGTCCGGAGCTGGAACAATTCAGTCTTGTGCTGATTAGAGCGCGGCTGAATCGCCGCTGGCGGGTTTGCGAATTCAGCATAGTCTCACCTGCTGCGAATTGTTGCTTGTTTGTAGTGCCTGGTAATGTTTGGTTGAGTTTTTTAATCAAAGTCAAAGTCAAATAATATTTTGCTATGAGGTGATTGGACACGCTTAACGAAAGTCTAGGTAACTACAAATTACTTAGAAAGAAAGAGATATAATGCTATTCTAAACTGATCAATATAAGGCAAAGCAAATAGCTAATCTATTGATCATTGAATGAATAGCTAATCCTACACGGGTGTCTGACCTGCCTTAAGGCTAATTTACAATAATTACCTACCACTAAGGTAAGCTCTAATGAGTCTTATGTCACGATAGACTATCTATTTGGTGACCGGCAATCAAAAACAATGGTGCTTTTATAAATTATCCTTACTTATATAAATGGGACGTGTGTTTGTTCGTTTGCTTTTCTTCTACTTCACGGAATGATAGATCGTCGTTAAGCTAAGTGCATTTATGCAAATAGATGCACTTAGCGATTGTTTTTTTACAAGTGAAAACAGCAAGAACGGACGGCTTTACGTGTCCTGCGAAGCACGGTAACGTCCATGAAATTTTGCCACTAGCGCTCAACCATTCACAAACCGACCGCACCCGTTGTTGCTTAACTTGATCACATACGATCAACGCGAACCATTAGGCCGTGGAAATGGTCAAGATGTTTTTTAAATTTAAATTATTCATTTACTTAATATTACCTATGTTGTTTAGTAATAGTTATTAGGTGTTATGACTTTTAAGTTTAAGATTATTCTTAGTGTTTATGTGAACAGAGGATATAAATTTATCAACGTAAGAATTATTTTCTAATAGGGCACTTACATACGAGGGTTTTATAATTTAGGTACTGGTCGTCGTTTTACATGCATTAAAAGCTTTTTTTTTTCCCAGACACTAACCTTAGTCCCCAAAACGAGCAAGCCGCAAAGCTTTGCAAAACTCTTCAAGCGGACCACCAACTTATCGTCTAATCCCAACTCTCTTTCGCTACTTTCCCAACTCAAACGGAAGCCGAAACTCCGTGCGTCCGGCTTGCAAGTGACGTCACAGGCGGTAATAGTTTCCGGTCCGTCGGGCGGACTTATTACAGGCTCTTCCAATCCGTTGCGCGCTGCGATTAAGAGCGGTTACATACAAACGTGTTTTTGGCGCGCGTATGCTCGTTTAGTCGAGCAGTACAAAAACGCGCGGTGAGATTGCTGGCCTTCTATAATGCTTACTAAAGATGCTTACGTTATCGTATGAATATTGTTACTGGACCTTATTTTACACACACACACACACACACATAACATTTCTCTTATATTTGCAAGACCTGAAGCGTACAAACAGACAGACAAGCTCCTTTATTGTACGCCAAAGGTTAAAGATATGTACAACATACAAGTACATATGTATATTATAAGACCTATTTTCTTATTATTCTGCCATAAACGTTTATTGTATCTTTTAGTATCTTCTTATTACCATTAAAGTTGTGAACCTTATTAATCTAATCTAGATAAAAAAATGATGTTCTATAAGAATAAAAGTGGTTTATGAGGTCATCTACAGTAGTCAATTTACCAGTATGATGAAAGAGATTAATCTGAAGTATACATTAGTCTCACGATATATTTTGTTATCTTTGTACTTAAAAAAAAAACGCGATAACGAAAATGCGATTAGGTTGTAAAAAAACGTTATGTATGAATCGGCCCTAAGTGAAGCAACGCACGGTTAATCGACACCGCTTCCCATTAAGAGCGGCTCGCATAGATGGAATGGAAGTAACAATTGCTCGTGACTTCATTGAAGGGCGGTGAGTTATGGTTTTTATTTCCTTTCTGCTGTATGACGGGCCCGTTGGCGCAATCGGTAGTGACCCTGCTTACGCCAGGGGTCGTGGGTTCGAATCCCACTCAGGACAAATATCCGTGTCTGACTTGTTATGTTGTTTGAATGTTAGGTATGTGTGATCAGAATCAAAAATGAGTACCAAAATCGATTGATGTCTAACAATCTACTTCAATCCTTTCCTTGTCCCACTGTTGGACTGTCTTCTCAGAATGGGAGGAATTAGGCCTTAGTTCACCACGCTGGTCAAGTGCAGATTGGAAGACTTCACATGCCTTCGAGTACATTATAAAGAACTCTCAGGCATACAAGTTTCCTCCGATGTGTCCTTTCCCGTTATAGCAAGTGACATTTGATTTCTTAAATCGCACATAACTTAGAAAAGTCATTGGTGCGCGCCGCTTCGGTTTGAACCCGGACCGCTCGAGTTCGATAGCCACTGGGCTGTCACCGATGTCTAACAATACCATACCAAAATTATAACGTCCCGTTCGTTATTTGACTTTCGCACTGGCAAAAATTCCCATCGAAACAGCTGCAAGGTTTTGAAAAAACAGAAGGCAAAACGCCTCTATCGGTGCGTCCGCTGCAATATTTCAGTTAAACCAATAGTCGTCAACTGAAACCGAACATGAAAATTGTTCTAACGTGTATTCACGGCGCGGATATTCGGTACTGGCACGGCTGCAGCTAACCTCATCAATGGATTCGATGGGTTTTCATGTCACTTACCGTATTTTATTCAAAAAAGTTCTTTTCACGTGAGGTAATTGACGCCACAATTCATTCATACAACGGATTCTTCAAATACAGGATTGTACAAGTTAAAAAAACAGGCCAAGTGCGAATCGAACTCGCGAACGGAGGGTTTCGTACCATTATCTATAAAAACAGCAAAAAAATCATGTTTGATAATATGAGCCCTTAAATATTTTTTGTTCTATTTTTTAGTATTTGTTGTTATAGCGGCAACAGAAATACATCACCTATGACATTTTCAACCGTCTAACTATCACGTTTCATGAGATACAGCATGGTGACAGACGGACAGACGGACAGCAAAGCCATAGTAATAGGGTCCCATTTTACACTTTGCGTACGGAACCTTAAAAAGGGCTACCGTGATTGACTTCTTACACATATTTTCATTATTATCACACTTTAAATTTTCCACTAGCTAGACTTGCCGTATTCGATTAGATTCAAGAGTTCGATATCAAATTGTGTATCTAAGCTGTTACAACGTTAGGGTCCCGTTATTATAACAAATGGCCCACACGCAACGCAAACATCGACCTATTAATTATCAAGCGTAAGCAGAATTGATGACACGGCCTTTTGTAAACAGAGTTGGAGTACGCTCAAACGTTGTTTACACTTACACGATACATGACCACACAAGCCCATGCTCTATAACCAACCAAACAAACTGTTATAGATTACTAATACATTATTAAAAAATAAAATAGGGCCCAGAAAGGCACCCTGGCGTATCATTCATCATTGTCAGGTAATAATTATTCATCCACATATAAAATCTGTGAGATATCAGTAGTGTCCGTAGTCCAAAGGATCGCGTCGATTCAATGGGTTTGAATCCCACTCAGGACAAATATTCGTGTGAAGAACACTTTGTATTAGTTCTGTGTCTGGATGTTAATATTATTTATATAAGTATGTATTTAAAAATATCTGTGTATGTATATCAGTTTCTGACACCCATATTACAGGCTCGCGTCTACTTTGGGGTCAGATGGCTGTGTGTGACAAATACAAGTGTTCGTCACACGAATATTTGTCCTGAGTGGGATTCGAACCCACGACCCCTGGCGCAACAGACAGGGTTTCAGGGTTACTACCGCTTGTGCCAACGGGCATGTCAAAATGTATGTCAACTAATTTCATACTCTATAACTGTCTTTCTTCACTTTCTCTCTTCTCCACTATTAGGTCTCTCAGACGATAACTCAGCAACTTGCGAAGCCCTTTTACACATCTACGGGCGATAGTTTTGCTTCGCCCGCAAATTGCCATGTTTCTGTGTTAATATTGTTATAGAGTGTCGCGATATAATTTGTTTTGTGTGAACCGTGCGAGTAGTTTTAGATTCCACTCATAGTATATTCAAGCCGGGTTGGAACGTGCTTTACTTTGATCTCCACTAACTACATTTATATAGGGTATTTTATACCTCATAAGGCATTCTTGGGCGGTGTAAGCGATACACTTTTGGAGAGTTTAATTTCTAAATGTTTCAGGTTAGCGTCCTATTTTATGTGGGTGAGTTGACGGAAAGAGGGTTAAATAACTGTCAGTCTCCATTTTTGTCAGTCTATATGAAGCCTATCAATATGCGTCGAGAGAAAGATTTTTCATCTCTCTCTCAAAAGCGGGAGAGGTCTGCCATTACTAATTTGACCTACTATATTGCTACCTATATACTGCCTTACCCCTGAATAATATATTACTAATGGTGATCGCTTATAAGCGATAAGGCCGCCTTTTTGTATACCTCAATGTAATATGTACGTATGTTATTGTAAAGAATAATTATGTCTTTTTTGGTATACAAATAAAGAGTACTTGTATTGTATCGTACCAATATAATTCTTACATTACTATGGGCTTACCTTTATCAGCATTTAATAGTAGGTTTATAAGACTTCTTCTTATAAGAAGGTTTATAAGGTAACTTCTCATAGAAATTAATAAAAAAAAGTTTTGTTTTGTATATCTTTAAAGTATAAGTCCATCCACTTTCAATTTCAAATATGTTACTAGTAATATGTGGTTAACGGTATTGGTTTTCCGTGTAAATTCGTGTAGAATTATTTACTCACATATTATGTACTGTGTTTTTGTTTGTTAACCCAAATAAAGAGAAAAGAAAGACGTGATGATAATGTTTTAAGAATGGTATTGTCGCTGTTGAACGCTACCCGCTACGCGCTCCGCTTCTCCCTTGCACCACGCGGGGCACGAAGCGACAAATGGCCGCGTTATGAATATAAATCACATGTTACGAATCGAGAGGATGATACGCGAACTACTTGCTCGCGTGAAACATGCCCTAAGTTTCCTTCTGTTTGCTACCCATAACGGGTGTATATCAAAATTTCCACTTGGTGAGTTGGGGGGTCGTGTGTGTGGACTATACATAATATTATAATAACATATTCATATCCTTTATTGCATGAACTAGTGGACGCCTGCGCTCGCGTGGAATTAGACATAACAATAGTTTCGTTTACACCTAGTAATATTATATAGCCTATGTCTAATTTACTTTTTTTACTAATTTTTTAATTCGGTCCAGTAGTTTTTGAGTGAAAACATTACAAACAAATGTTTCCTATTTATAATATTGGTATAGATAGACAGGGGTAGGGTTAAATTTTCTTCTGTGATCGAAGAACAAATTTCTACTCTGATTTACAACGGTTACCCTACACTGTTGTCGGTTGTTTAACCGACATATTAAATTAGGATAGGATTAGAGATATTTAAAAGTTATATTCCCTACCAGTGGACGCCCGCAGCTTCGCTCGCGTGGAATAAGACATAATTATATACATATGTTTATTTTACACCCTTACAAAAATTTTAAAACTTTGAATGCCATATTTATTTATATCTAATCAACAGCCTATAATATAAATTTTATGCTTCTAGTTCTGAAAATGACACAGGACCGGTCGGAGTGGTGCCATTTAGGAGAGGCCTATGTCCAGCAGTGGACCTCAAAAGGCTGATGGATGGATGGATGGATGGAATGTCAAGTATAAATACAATACTATACTGTCATTCATTACTCGGATTTTCTCCATCCCAGCGAAGAGAGCTGCATGAAACGCATCGTTAAAATAGAAAGAATAGAAAATTCAGAAGCGGAAACATGGTGAGGTGAAAAGCGTCCATACGGCTCCGAAATTCGATGAGCGGTGCATTTAGCAACTGTCCAGCAGGCAGTTGGGACAGTTGGTATTGCGCGACGCAGCCCGGACGAAGCAAACAAACCAGATTGGGCGCGGACTCGGAATTTCGTAAAGGCAATTATAGATAGTTACTAGAAACAGAGTTGTGAGATCATGTTTTATAACACGATTTTATTACTTTGTTATTTATATATGTCTTATGTATGTCATCTATCAGCGGTGACAGCCCAGTGGCTATCGAACTCGCCTCTAACTCGAGCGGTCCGGGTTCACACCCCATAACTTAGAAAAGGATTGGTGCGTGCCGGTGGGGTTTGATCCCGGACCGCTAGAGTGAGGAGTTCGATAGCCACTGGGCTGTCACCGGACCCTCTCCGATACCAATAAATTTGATCAGCAGGCACCAGGCAACCATAACCGTACATTAAGTCAGTCAGTGATCGTTTCGTTGTTGTGTATCGGGCGCCGAGCGCTGCCGCCTCCACATTTGTCTGTCACTATCATCCGCTGGGAATAAAAAAATGTGCTCGGCCCAACTGCATCTCTACCGAGCACATCTACTGATATTTGAACTGCAAAACTGTCGAATTTATTCTACAGTAGGTAAATGCAAGCCCACAACATACTCTGCCTGCCTGGTGCCTTAACTGCTAAAAGTAGATTCATACTCCATACTAATTTTATAAATGCGAAAGTAACTCTGTCTGTCTGTCTGTCTCGTTTTCACACCATAACTACCGAACCGATTTAAATGAAATTTGGTACACAGATAGTCTAGAGCCTGAGAAAGGACATAGGCTACTTTATAATTGGAAAAAGTGTTGTAAAGGGTTGAAAAGGGAGATGAAAGGTTGTATGAAAGTTTTGTCATTTTCAGAACTAGAAGCATACAATTTTTAGATACAAATAAACCACTCCGCGCGATCATTTCAACAACTTATTCATACCTGTCATTTACTCATTCCACTAACTTAATTTATAAATTGTCTCAGTTAAAGGGAGTATTGATCGCAGCCAAACCAGAGCGGCACTTGCACTGGGCTTTGTGGAATATGCATTGGCGGAACTTACAGAATTAGTCGTGCATCGACTATATTAGCTACTGATTGAGAGGCCTAGAGATACAGCGTTTGATACAATTATGCGTAACAAGAGGGTAGTTTCATCTATCAAGTATTAGGTTGATTGGCGTTTCAAAGGGTTTTGATTGAGCTCATTCAGAACCTGTGGTAGCAACTATTGGTTAATAGGTCACCAAGGCACGCTTCTTTATTACAATACGAACGGTATTGAGCGTATGACGTTGCTTGAGCTTCAAGGCAAATGTTTCATCTATCCATCTGCCTTTTGAGGTTCACTGCTGGACATAGGCCTCTCCTAAACGACAACACTCCGACCGGTCCTGTGCCTTCTGAATCCAGCGGTTTCCCGTCGTCTTCTTCAGGTCGCCTGTCCACCATGTCGAAGGGCGACCTGTACTCCTTTTTCCGAATCGTGGTCTCAATTCGAGGACTTTTCTTCCCACCGGTTATCAGTCCTTCGAACGACGTGGCCTGCCCATTGTCACTGTAACTTACTAACTCTATTGATTGTCGTTGACCTAGATTGATTGGCGTTGATGTATAATTATCATAGACAAAGCTTCATCTTACCACTCCAACTTCAACCTCAGATCTACATGCATAAGTTAAAACATTAAACGAAGTAACGCGCAAGTTTAATTTCCGAAGCTATTCTCCGCCAAGTCTTGGCCGTTTCGGTTAAAGCTGAGCGTGTGTTAAGCCTTAACAGCCGTATACACTCCAGTTAGCAAGTTTGAGATCGAGTTCCAACCCGGGCGCAAAGTTAACCAAGAAAGTTAATTTTAAACTGCTTCCTACTTATACAGTCCTGTTTAACTAAGCTCAACAGTTGAAGAAATAGTTGGCGGAATTGGTCTGCTGTGAACGTATCGTTGTGAGGTTATTGGCATGTCGTATTGTCGGGGTGGGGCGAGAGCGATATTGGAAGCTGACGAGTACCCATTCGCTGCGACCCATAGACGTCCCACTGTTGGGCACGGGTCTCCTCTCAGAATGGGAGGGATTAGGCCTTAGTC
>DWTT01000933.1:0-13162 GCA_018250895.1 Carterocephalus mandan
GCGGGCAGACGTCGTTAATGGGTCTAATTCTACGCGAGCGAAGCTGCAGGCGTCCACTAGTTGTCTAATAAAGTAGATAGTGTCATTAAATCTATCTGAATAATTTGTTTCCGGGACTGCTGTGACTGACTCTCGTGTAACTTAAAATATCTCAAAGGATGTTTGATTTAAAAAGGTTGCATTTTAATGTAGGTAATGTATATAAGTACCAAATTGTTTATAAGGGTTTAATAAAAACAAACAAAACCGCAATAAAAACTTTATGAGTTCAAACAAATTTTATTTTGATTAATATTATAAATTATTTCGTTCTACTCATAATAATTTGTAGTTTATTTTAATTTATTCATAGACTCCAGATGGATAACCAAACATAGGTCTTGAACAGTAATGGTAATCCTAATTATAGCAGCTTTTTCCCTGCGGTGTCATTGCAATTTCACGGTGTGTTTTTACCATGACAACGTCCAGAAATAGATCACACACTGGCATAGAATGCACTAGCGGGAATGCACTGTCAAGCAACATTCAGGCTAACGATCCTAAAGTCTTGTTAAGGTTTTTTTTAAAACTGGCAAAAAGAGACCTTTTTGAATTTATATTCTTATATGGGAAAGTAAACAATCTTCATATAAAAACAGAAAATGGTTTTCGAAGCTAGCATAATTTACCTACATTAAATTGATCATTTCAGATCATGATTTCACCACTGAAGCTGCAAGTAGGTATGACTTCGACTTGATCATTTGGACGTGGTCTAATATTAAGCTGTTACGGCATACTCACGATCATGATATCTCCATTACTATCGTTTCCTTAACACGCCGGAATTCAAATTGCTCCCTGCTTTTATAAATATCTTTTTTATAGTGAATAGTTTGCGAATGTATATTGAATTAATATATTTCCCATATACAATTTACACATAAATGCATTCATTCATTCATTTATACCATGATAGAACCTACATCATAATATACCTAATTAATACAGAAAACATTTTAATCTGTTACTACCTGATTTTCTGTTTATCTGTTCACTATCTAATTACTCATAGAATTCTTTCATTTCAGGTCAGTACAGAATTCTAGAAATGGTAAGTAACAGAAAAAGCACTAGGTACACAAGAACAACTTGACAATGTGATGTGACATAGATCTGCTTACCTACCTATGTGCACTTGACGGAATGTCTCGACCTTCGATTGCCTATCGCGGAGGCATTCGACGATAACCGCCAATAACCGCGTCCAATTAAGTTCGGTAGCGCCTCTGGAAGCTCCTCCAACGAGTTTTTGTCGAGCACTGTAGCTCGACAAAATACGCTTAATTGGCGGTCGCTCGTCATTAGTGATGTGCGGTACAACGCGAGGTTAGATTTTTTATTAACCAACTAGATGCCTACTAATTTTTTTTGTATTCGGAGGAAAATCTTCAAAATGTATCCAGCTTTAGAATTTTTACTCAATCAGACACTGACTCTGTCAGCCATATCCGCGTCTAGAATTTCACTCCGAAACAGAATAATCTTAGAACGCAACCCTCGCCCCCATTTACCATATATCGGAAAATTCCTTCCATGAAATTTCCAGTACTCTAGTATCTAACTCTAAAAGTATCTAATTTTTCCTTGAAGACAAACAGCCAGATGCCTACTGCTTAGTCTCATCTCGTCATTATCTCACTGATGAGCAGGTTTCCTCGTGAAATAAGAGGATAACATATTTGTCCACTGGATGTAGTTTCAGTGGGTTTTATGGAACTTCGTTAGCTGACAGTGAAGTTGCTGTCAGGAAAACATTTATATCGTGAAACAACGAATAATACAATTCTGTGCCATATAGGATGGATAGATTTTCTAATGTGTATTATGAATTAATGCGAAACCAAAGTAAGAGAGCAGGAAAGTCTATATTCCATGTATCTTTAGGATTTTTAATGCTTAGATCTTATCCTCACGGAGGAATGGTATGCAAAACGATTTTTTTACACCGATAACATTAAAATATGGTATAAAATAAATAAGTACTTATACTTATAATTATTTTAGCCGCAAGTACGAAACTCTCAGCAATAATATTGACCGAACACGTCTGGGACTTGCAACGCAGTGCAACCAATTACAATCCTTGTCATTGCGGTTATTTACTGTCAGCGGTTTTATTAATCGCCAGGTAAAGGTGAATGATTAAACGAGTAAATATTTATACACATTTTTATTCTTCTGCTTGATAAAATAGGTAAGTGCAAGTGTATTATCTTTATGTAGTTTTCATTCATTGACTTCTTTTACCGAATTGGCTTGGCATCATACCATGACTTTCCAGAAGGCGTTCGTCTTGATATGGAATTAATAGACACTTACTATAAAGTCTTTGACACCTAGTGTATGTATACACTATACGTTCTTTTTACCCGAATGCACACGCAAAGAAGTATAATTGTTTTTATCAGTCTATGTATGTATGTATCTATGTATGTTTGTTCCTTTAAGGCATTTAAGAAACCAACCGCGTAAGGCAATTTTGATGATTCTTAGGTTAAACTGTTCGTCTTAACCTTGCCGCTGTCAGAAATAATATTATGCCAGTAACAAAGATTCACCACATCGACAACCAGACATCATATTGTCACTATGAAAACAAAAAACTTCGACTAACTATATCAAACGATACCACATCGTTGAATAGGTATTTAAAAATCATTTTAAGGTCCTTTTCATTTTTCATTTTAAATAACAATTATGGTATATAAGTATGTATATCGATTTGAAGTAGGTTTACAACCATTCTCGCTAAATATTCTTAAAGTCTAATTATTATGTTTTGTGTTGGGGTTTTTGTTATTTTTTACTAACGCAGCTTGTTTCTTAATATTCTGGATAATACTTTTAGTTTTAAATAATAATTGATAAAACACAAGTAAGTATATTTTTTATTACAATCAATTCATAAGATAGACCAGGTACATCATTGAGTAGCAACAGCTTAAATCATAAAACTTAAAAAAAAATTTAAGGTGACATTACGAATCGGTATATTCATAACTACTTATAAGGGTGGCTTCATTAAAAGAAAATCTCCCAATAGGGGCTTGCTATATTTATTATAGTATGGAATGGATGACTACAGTACCTACTCGGCTCGACTTTTTCCAAGAGCCACTAACAAACTGAAGGGGTAATTGACGACCGCACACTTAGTTTAATTAATGGGTTTTGGTCACCTTAATTGTCAAGAGAAGATATACAGACCGATAAACTTAAATATGTTTACGTAACCATTTAACATACTAGCAGACATTGCACAATCTAAAAATGGAATAAAGCGTCAGCAATTCAACATCATCACAAACGCATTCGACGTTCAAACTGTCTGTCACAATTTTACAAGCCTCCATATTATTATACTGTATTTTCATTAAATATTTATAAGGTGGTGTGATGAGATTCTAATTTAATGCACTTGATTTATTTAGACGAGTGTTCCAAATTGTATGTAAAAAAAAAACGAAATCAAATTATTTTTAAGACTTAGGTAAGTAGTACCTACCACATGTAATATTTACCGTAACAATATACGAGTTAACTATGTTCTAACAATTATAAAAAGTTACCCAAAAAGTCTGTTCAGCAAACAAATTTACAATCTTAACTATAAAAAGGTATTTCAGGATCAATACAAGATATAATTCTGTCGCATAAGCAGATTAATAAAGTGCTATATTTTTGGTTAATGAAATACATGGATTAATTAATTTCATTTAAAAAAAAATTAAATATGAGCTGCCGTGAGCACTTCTGCGTAAAAAGCATTCGCAGTTGATAAAGCGCTCCAACATTCATAGCTACAAATGATAAAAATGACCTTGCTATGAATAAATTAGATCTATAATTGAAAACTCCCTGAAAATTGAAGCGCTACTACATTGTAGCAAACGCAATAAGAAGCATAATATCTATCTACAAAACCGTAAACCACGCTCCGGTACCTTGATCGCTACTCGATATTGAAACGGTCACGTGCCAGATCTGCATCTGAGTCTTCGTTAATTAAAGCTCGTATGTACCTGCGACATCTCATACAAGTTGCGCTTATTAACTATCAGGAACACACGACTCCTTAAGCCCGCAAAGGCGATGACTGGGTTTCCCGAGCGTCCTACGGTCATCTTGTCGGTTCGGCGAACGCGAGCGCGCGTTTGTCACCAGGGTACTAGCCTGTAATGGGTATGCTCGAAAACCTGCTGCGGTTTTACGTTATATCCATAGGTACGAACTGGTCACAATATCGCTTATTATGTATCGCTTTTGTGTTAATCATATCGCTCAGTATGGCGCCCGTGGCGGCTACCGGTCGTCGGTCTATTAATAAAAGGCAGCTTCGATCGAACGGCCGGGAATGCTCGTAACCTGCTATTGTAATCTAGTGGTTGAGGAATTTGTCTTTTTAATCGCGCTGCCTCTCCACTGTGCCCGGAGCCTATTATTAGGGTTAATTGGAATGATTAAAGTTTTTTTTCACGGCACCGAGAGACTTAGCAGATCGTAGCGGTGCGTGCGAGATACGTCCGGAGGGAAGCCGGCTTTTAGATTAACTTATCCTCGCTCCCAACAATTACCGTCGCAGCGCCCGTTGTTTGATGTTCTGACGTGGCGTGACACGTGTCACAGCACCGCACCGCCGCCGTGCAAGGCCTCCCACTTGGTTCATACTCTGCTGACCGCTGGTACTCTTGCTACCTTACACGCAAAGCTTGATCTATTGTTTCAATTAAATAAAGACTCAACTTCTTCTCTTCTCTTCTCTTTTACCAGTACATGATTGAATTATGGTTTAAATTGGAACGAAAAATTTACTCCATAGCAAAAACATCCGACCGATTACGAACTGATCAAATAATGTTCCTACTAACTTCTTTGCTGAATATTGTGAGCCGAATGCTCATTTCCTATTTCGTATAGGTATATCAAGAAAAGAAAAAAAAAACAAATACTATAGTGTTTTAATTAAATTTGGTCTAGCCTAGCTCTATGTTAAAATGTAAATGGCAATGATTAACAATTTTTGAATACTATGACAAAGAATATAAAAAGTATACAGCTGCCGTTGAAACTTATGGGACTGTATATTGTAGTGAATTACCTATAATTAAACCTTTTATAAGTATAATGTTAATATATGATGAGCACGTGCGTGTGTACTGCGTGCGTACGTGCGTACGTGTGTGCGTGTGTGAGTGTATGTGTTTGTGTGTACCATTGAAGCACAGTATAGAGAGAGACAGGGGGATTGAAGTTTATTAAAGAGATATTGGACACTTTTTTTGATCGAAACCAAACAATAGAGGTGAAAATGTAACATTTATTATTATTATTTCAGAAAGGGTTTTCTTTAACTTTACACGTAAGTCAGAACTGATGTAGTTCTATTATTATGTAATATGCACATATTCTTCTATCTTCTCTGTTATAGGTACTTTAACTTGTGTATTTTCATATGAAAGGCATGTTAACATACTCGTACCTAGCTGATATTAACAAAAGAACACCTGCACTTTAATTTTTAGAAATGTTAATTATGTATTTATTTACACTATTTAAATTTATAAGATATTATTTTTACTGCCGAAACTTAATTTATTACTATTATTACTTGATAATAAAAATATCTAGAAAACGGGCATCTCAGTATGAGAACCGTAGTACCTACTACGGTTCTTAATAAAAATTAGTTTATCAACGTTGGAGATTCAAATAAATATAAAAATGTATAAAACATCGTAACCTTGTTGGTTGGATTAGAATTTGTTATGGAAATTTGAATAACGACGACAGACACGAATCGAGGCGGGTCGTGTAATGCATTCTACGACACTTGATAGATTACGGGTGACATTTGACATAGGCTTAGATGATTCAATAAACTCATCGAATTTTTATTGTAACGGTTCCGCTGCATAATATATTAGTAATATACGTATTTACATTATTTACATAACCTGTTGTACAAGTTGAACTCACTTTTATAACGCTCATGTTCAAAGAAAGGTTATGAAATCGGGCGCACCCGTTTTAATAATCCAGTTTCCATATGGCAAATTCTAAATAATTTGTAAGTAAGGAGACAGTTACAAGCGCTCGGGATTGAGACATTATTAATAATAGACTAATAATTGAATCCCTCCACCAATCCGCATTGGAGCAGCGTGGTGGAGTATGCTCTAGACCCTCAGCTGCGTCTGTGGGGGAGACCCGTGCCCAGCATTGAGACGTCTATGGGTCGCAGCGAATAATTGAATTGGATGACGATTGGATTCGATTTGTGACAAAATCTCTCGAACGTGCTTTGGAATGCAGGTTAAGGCACGGGTCCCGTGTTGAAGGTCTTCGGGCGGCCCAAAAACTTCCGGCACATTGTATTATCCACTTACCTCCCTGCACGTACGCATTGGAGCAGTGTATTGGATTACGTTTCAGGCCTTCTCAGTTGTGAGATGAGTGAGACGCTACTGAGCAACTGATAACTAAGATATTAACATGTCCAGCATAGAGAGTACGAAGAAAAGACCGATCCATATTAGCGAAAATGGTATAAGCAGCTTTTTAAAACGCAAAACGCATCTGAAAATAAAACAGCACTGTTTTGAAGTTTTATATCTCGCGCGCTGTATACTTAGAACATTGGGCGTAAATTCCCTAATTTACATAATTACAGGTATTTACCCATAAGTACCGTGACGGTGGGACATAATACCGTCGGAGTAACAGGACATTTGACCATCGAATTGCCGATAATCGGGAGACACAAGCTACAATTTCACGGCAGCTAATTGGCATCGGGCTGGAACTGACATGACTGGTATCGCGGTTGTCACAAAACGGTCGCGTGACAGACTTGAATTAAAGCTTTTAACGCGAGAATATGCTAGCGGCCATACCAACTCATAATATTATATCATCTAATTGTCATAAACTTTAAATGTTAAGGAATTACAGTGACTTAAAAGTCTTTGTTTCGGGTAGTCTTTTACCTTCTTCCTGCAGTCACAAATAGAAAATGTTAAATGCGTCACACTTTAGGAAAATTTTTGGAAACCTATCCATCTGTTGTTTCAAACCATTTTAATGTCTTTTGTTTATAACAGAACAATATTATCGATTTACTGACTCGAACTCACTAATGGAAAAAAATCATCAAGAATAAGCAAACTGTTAGCTGTTGGGCACAGGTCTCCTCTCGGAATGGGAAGACTTAGGCCTTATTCCACCACGCTGGCCATGTGTGGATTGGCAGACTTCATATGCCTTCAAAAATGGTATGGAGCACTCTCAGGCATGCAGGTTTCCTCGTGATGTTTCCTTCACCGTTTCAGCATGTGACATTTAAATAACTTAGAGAAGTCATTCATGCCGCTTGGGTTTTAACCCGCACCGCTCGTCAAGTGAGAGGCTAGTTCGATAGCAACTGGTTTGTCACCGCTATTTTCCCATAAATGCATACCGCAAATGCCCTACTTAGATCCTTGGCTCAAGAATCAGTTTGTGTGATCGACGCGGCGACGTGATCGTCAAAATTTATGACACGGTAAAAAAATTATGAAATGCAGGTCAAAGTATTGCCATGATTTTTATTTAGTCCTAAGTACTTGCAGTTTGTATAAAAACTTTTATGTTAATGAGGAATGTGCCGCGGCTTATAATCGATTATTGACTATAATCGATATAATTGAGACCATACAATATTATCGATATTTTTTATATTCTGTATAATCATTTTACTTTTACCATATTATCATTAAAGGTCAAATTTGTATGGAACCGGACTTTTCGTATTTTTTCACTTTTAGATACAAGTTTCACGTAATGGCAAGTAAAAGGGGAAACATTATTTATTTATCATGATTGATATTGAAAAATCTTTAAAATGATAAATTATCGACCTCGGATCTTATATTTAAGTACTTTCACACAAAACAAATTAATTTGTACAGTCGATTTGTTCGTTAATAAATTACCATTAACATATTTAATCGACCTGCAGGTTTCGTTAGAATTTCAATGTGAGAACGGTTTTATTCAAATTACTCATAATATTTAGTATTAATATCCATTTGAATAAATGAAGATTTAAGATTTATCGTATTCAGTTACGTAATATACATACATATCTTCATTTTTCAAGTAATTTTACTATAAGTATCTTTGACTGTTTCGATTTCTTTGTAACTCTACAAAAATATACCAGTAAACCAATAAGAAAACGACGGTCAAAAGCTAGTTAATTAATAAATATCTCAGTGGATTACATTCAAACGCGGTGCATTAGATTGTATATATACGTAGGCCGTAGGCGATAGGCACCAGTTATCTATTTAATCTCGGCTGAACACACTCTTTGTCATTAACACAATATAAATATTTATTTATGGATCACCAATTTCTAACTGATCCAGAAGCGGCAAATGTAAGGGGGACTATACATTTGATACAAATTAAAGTCATAATGATTATAAAAAAAACTACGGTATGAAACTGTATAACACAGTTGATATTCGGGCATTCATCCAGCAGCCTATTGAGGTCCACTGCTGGACACAGGCATCTTCTTAATATACGAGATTTAAAAAATATTATATGCTAACTCTTATTTTTCGTCTGCATCTTGCACGAGAGCTGTGAAATATTTTCAAATTATAATGTTGGTAAGTGATAAGAAAACAGAGCAAAAATCCTAATGAGGTTCTACTAAAAGTATTGGCCCCTTATTAAATGGACGAGGACTGATCGAAAGATGCGATAAGATATCCGTTTGATAGGAAACAAGTGAATAAGCTCCTTTACTACAAATCAAACACCAAGTCTGACACCTCATTATAGATCGAAATACGTTCGGCGCCCGCGGCGACTAGCCTCACTAAAACAAACATCTCTATTAATTTTCACTGAACCTTTTAAGGGCTCTGAGACGAAATTACACCTCTAGAAATATCAATCATACTAACTCGATTCTAACCGAATGCAAATATAACTATTCCAATTTGAATACAAATCGATATGTATGAGTAAGTATTTATTTGTATGTATCAATTATAATAACACCCGGAAGGCCAGTTAACTAAATAGTTGACATTTAAAATGATAAGTTGCATTGTAGGTACATATTTTCTTATAATAATTACTTTACATAATTCTTACCAGTAAATTATTTTTTTATGATTCTAAAGGTTTACTGACCCGCAAAACTGCACTGCTCGTCTTCAATGCTTTTGGGTGGGAAGCACCTCATTTCAGCACCGTAAGGTACGCAGAATATGATCATGGCGGCGTTTCTCTCCATGGCGAAATTCGTGAAGGTCGGCCCTCAACTGCGATCACTGAGGAAAATGTGGCAGTGTCAGGCAAATTAACTGAAGAAAACCGGCACATCACCAATGAAAGGGGAAATTTTTGTGGATTGGTATGAGCCAAATTCAAAAAAATCTTACATCAACATTTAAAAGGAAAACATTGTTGACGCAGAACAGTTAGGGAAAAACGACAAAGAACTCGCATCCTATTTTGACAATTTTTCGGCGCACACCGCGAACAAAACAAAGTCATTTTTGACTTCTGAAAATGTAGAGCTAGTTACCCATCCTGCACATAGTCCAGAGCTAGCCCATGCGATTTATTTATTTTCCCACAAATTGAAGGCATGATGAGAAGTATGAAATTTACAGGGCCAGAATGATACATTTCAACCATCACGTGAAAACATGCCCTTAGACCGATATTCCTCACGTTTTGTAAACTAAAAAAACTTGGTTTGACTGAATGAAAAAGTATTTAAAATGGTATGGAGAATACTTCGAAAAGAGCTAGGTCTAATTGAAACCCATATCTGCGGAAAGTCACCTGACAGGTTCTACAGATGCGCCGAAATTGACATTTTAGCAATCCACGGATGAAAGGTTAAGCATACCTTATATAACTGTATTATAAGACAACTCAATAGTTGAACCATTTAGACATCCCGTGAGATAAATTTGGAAATACTGCGCGTCGAAAAAATACTGAGCATAGGTACATTTGTAATCCTTAAGCTGCTATCGCCATAAAAATATACGTATTTTAAACTTTTCATATCACAAATCCCATATTGTTAGACCTTCATTGCTACCGATGTCCAATACGGTTGTTAAAAGAAAAATAGAGTTACTAAAATACTTGATCAAGGTTCCATTAGGATGAAATATGCTCATACTCGTATGTCAGATTACCTGGAACGTAAGCTTAATAAATGCACTTTTAATACATATCTCCCCCAATGAAGGCCTTAAATTTTCAACTGGGAAGATATTGTTGTAGGTACCTTCTAAGTAGATCTCCATATGATCAGCTAGTTAGACTGAGTAATTTTAAACAGCTCTCAGAAAAGAACTAGTTTCGTGAAACAATAAAAGATTAACAATATTAACATACAAAAGAAAGGTTGCCGCCGAATGATAAACGCATCATAAGAGGCCTAAAGGCATCTCGTTCATTCGATACCTATCTGTTCCGAACAAATCACTATTTTATCGTTACTCCCATCGGAAAAAATATTGATATCAACATAAAAAAGTGGTTTAAAAACAATAGAATGGATGGATTGAAAGGATTCTCGCGTCAGATAAAGAGTCGGATACAAAAAAGTATGTATTAATAATAGGTCGATAGTGTAGTGACGCTCTTATTTCACCGCCGGTCATCAGAACCCCAGTGTCATTATTAACTGTAGTCAATCCTTTTTTGGGTAAGTAATTAGTAATAGAACGCATGGCACTGCGTCTATTTGATGATTTAAAATGTATTAACTGATTGTATAGTAGCAGCAGTCGACTACTCGTTAAAAGAAGATAAAAGTTATATAACTCTCACTATTAACTAATATTTTTCTCAGTAGGCAGCTGTTTATAGCTTATATTTGATAAGCTCAATTCATAAGCATAACCCAATGCTCAATTTATACACTTACAGTCAATGATAGATATTAGCATAAAAACTCGATTATTATTAAAGTTCAAATTTCTAATTACCTTCCTAATTAATTGTGGAAAATTAATCAATTAACAATGAAATATAGAATTATGTACATTAAATTTTCCAGAAATATTTTGTTCTTGACCTACCTTAATTTAGACAATGTTAATGATATAAACAGGCTTTAATAAAATCATCGATACGTCAATAATTTACAATAGAACGACTTTATTAGCAGTGCAATAACTAATTCTGTTGATTGGATTAAGACGTCAAAGTGTGCATACCATTCATACGGTCTGCAAAAAGGATTAGCACCTTACCCTACTACTGCGCTAGCATACGAGAAAACTAACTTGCTTTATGATCTAAATAAGAGAGTTCACTCTTATAAAAAAAATTACGCTGTAGTTAAAAACTACAACTATTTTATATACATTTTTGTACCAAATTACTCTTGTTTGACTTTAAATAAATATATCAGAATATAATTTATTCAACGGATTTGTTTTGCTGACGCATTATATCACTTTTTGAATGTATAATCAGAATTGCCGACAGTCTAGTTAGGATATTAATTATGAAAGGCAACAAGACACAGATAAAAACAAAAAGAATTTAATAAGTGGGACAATCATGCCAATTCAACAATTCCTATGCATCTAATAGCATGTCTTCCTAAAATTATAGTTCATTAGAACTCATTAGATATTTAAAATAGCAGCTAATTGTTATTATTCGACACATATTTTTTGTACACAAAAATTAACTTGTAAAACAATTTTACCAAACATTGATAAAATAACATCAATGATACTCGTACCTATGTTTTTTATAAATATGTGGAGACTCTTAATTTACACTTTGAGTGTTTGGATTTTTAAATTAAAAAATATATATACTATACAATCAACGAACGGCGTTAAAAAGTTTCATTCCTCTGAAGTACCTACTTTGATTTCAAAAAATCATGTCAGGTACAAAAAATATAGTAGGTAGGATAAAATATATGTTCCACTTTTGGATAAAAACATGTTTTCGGCGATGTTACGGAAGAACCAAGGAACGCAAAACCAGAGGCTTATCAGCAAATCCCTTGTTTTTGCGGCTGCTATAAATTGTTTAAATATGCCATAATTCTTTGCTCCTTAAGATGGCGACCCGATAAGTGTTTATTAGATCATGGGTGGTAGAAGCTTGAGTGTTATCCACCAACAACAGGTGGAAAGCGAACTGCCGCCTTTTTTCCGTTTGCAAATCTTAAAAAGGGACAATTTTTACCAGAGTGTTGACTGGTCTTATCGGTGTTTGCTTAGTAAATTATAAGCCGCCGTGAACCTGTTAACAGCCTCTTGTGTTCCTATCAACAATCGAAAACCAGCAACCTGCAACGCTCTTTTAAATCTATGTAATTCTTATGGTATTATTAAAAATATTATATTCTAGGTTTTGCCCGCAGCTTCGCCCGTGGTAAAAGTAAAAGTGTAATAAAGATTAGTCATATGTTGCCGGTGTGCCAGACAGCTTTCCAATAAACGTGTTAAGCAATCCAAACATTATTTTCGAGATAAAAGGTATCCTACATGCTAATGTAGGTTATCGTCTACGAGTATGTACAAGTATGTGCCATTTTTCATCTAAATCCGTTATGTAGTTTTTGCGTGAGTAATAAACATACAAACATCCAAACATTTAAACTTTCACATTGATAATATTAGTAGGATAAAGTCCTAACCTACTTACTAAAAGGTGGTACAAGTATAACATAACAGTACTTAATCTTAAATTTGTGTTACAAACCAATATCAACTGGCAGGTTGTCTGGAAGAAATTGCTCCAAGCAATAAGACAGCCTTTTGCAAAACTTTTTTCTTTATTGTTATTGTTATTATAAAAAATATATTTTAATAATAATATCTGTATTTTATCTGTCAAAAAACAACATACCCTCAATTTAAGAAAAAATAGTAAGAACGGTGCTTACTACATACTTTTATCAAACTTTCTGTAAATATTTTCAGATGTAATTCAGGCCCTCATTCACCTCTAGACTATCATGATTTTTTTAAATAATAAAATATTGTTAGGTAATAATTTACAAACAAATTTGAATTGCAATCCAATAATAGTTTCATTTGGATTGCCTTGGAAACGTAATACA
>DWTT01000934.1:0-13161 GCA_018250895.1 Carterocephalus mandan
TTACGTGATAGGAACCCGAAGAAATAGTAAAAGTACCATATTTCAAAAATTTTGGTCGTTGCCAAATTAAGGGTTAACGATAGTTTCGCACTGGAAGATATTGATTATAGCACGTGACAGGTCAAGTGATTTTTTAAACATGTAATCATGACCACAGGTAAAAAAGGTTCCTTCGTAATCATAACTAATAATAAATATCTTGGACATTCTCAGATACGGCCATCTGACCCCAAAGTAGGCGCAAGCCTGTAATATGGGTGTGAGAGACATACTCGTACATACATACGTACGCACGTACTTTTAAATACATACTAAAATAGATAATATTAACTGTGTTTTCTGTGTGTCCGCCACCCGCAACACAAGTCCAGGTCTACCGCGGGGGTGTGGTGACGTTTATTTTTTAAATTGTATTGAAATAATTTACGTAACTACTAGTATTTAATTCGTTAGTATAGTGGTTTCAAGCGCGACTGTTTAGCTTCTAACTTGAAATGTCCGGTAGCAGCTTAGAGTCTAGATTTGTGCCCGGGGTATGGCAATAGGCTTACAACCTACTACATAGGATCTAAACATAACTAGTGAAAAGTAGATTTGTACTCTGCCCTCCCCTTCGGGGAAATACAGGCGTGGTGTAATTTATTTTAATACTATAAATATGTAATCGTTATGTATGAAGTTACGATTTCTAGTTGTAGTAACAAACGGACCCTAACCTAACCCTAACCGAACCTCACAGTTACCAAATAAATAAAGGCCAAGATTCAGCTCACATTTTCAAAACGTATTCGCACAAGTAAACATGGGCCCTTTGCATTTGCATTTGAAACACCACATTTTATATTACTCAACGCCTACACGCAATAAGAGGCTAGGTTTACCATAATATTTATTGTGAAAAGGGACTTGGTACACTCCTGTATTGTTATCTGGTATATTTTTGGCATTTGTTATTATTTTTTTTAACTATTAATTTATAAGTTTTATTACACCCTTAACGATGTCTCGTAGATGTAAGATTTTGTGGATTTTAAGATGAAATGCAAAACAAAAAACAAACTCATTTGTTAGCAAACGAAGTCAAAAACTTTTTAATACATACTGACAATATGGACACAGTTGCGAATTCTCATTGCAACCGAATTTTGGTTCAGTTCACGTCATTGATTTAATCAACTAAAAATATATTAAATCGTTCACATAATTACAATCAAACTTCACTAAGGTAGTTTGATTGTAATTTATAGTGCGTATGGTATGTTACCCTCATAATCATCCATCCATAAATCGAGCGCGCCCGTCGATGCTTAACTCTGTCAATCACATAAAATCGACGCGAAATATTGGGGTATGGGCGCTCCATTCATGCTTACTTCATTAAGATAACATATTAAGCTAGCAGATGGATGATGTAGTGATGATGATGGTTTGTAGTCATGAGGACTTGTCCGTCGTCATCTTATAAGTTACGGTCACAGCACTGAGTGAGCGAGGATGTTGTAGAGAAACAAATGCTCTCAATACTCGCACTTATAGTAAGCGATTAATATCCCGACGCACGTGCTACCCAAGTCACTTGTTTGTACTTCATACGTAGTGAATATAGGTGGTACGTACCTACTGGGAACTCTCTCCGTGAATGTTCTGCCTTACTTCACATTATCTCACGATAGCTTAGGATTGTGGTTTTACACATAACCGTAATAAAAATATGATTCAAGCAACAAAACCTTCTCATATTTAAATCAGTAGTTTAAAAACTGGGATAGTGAGGTGGGGTAAGATAAACACTTGGGTCAAGACTAACACTGTTAAAAATCTCTTAAAGTACATTTAAGGTTTTCCTTATTTGCTATATTGGTTCAGCAACGAACAACGATGTCGGGTAACCGACATAATAAATTAGAATAGAATCTATAACTTGGGAGATATTTAAAAATGTCAGTCTTTCCCCATGTGTCAGTCCTACCCCATTTCACATATTGTAATCATTTTCAGTGTAAAGCCAAAATATACTTCTTTGGCGCGATACGACGGTCTGTAATGTTGTAGCGTAGCACATGTGTATCATGTGTAGCGTAATTAAATATGCCTTTTTCGTAGCAAATGTAAACAATGACTATTCAATAAGGCAACGCTGCAGGCAAGATACAAGACAAGGCGTATACGAAAAATGAGTAGACAAGCGAATTTATAATGAAATTATCAATCTCGCCGTAGGCTTCAAGCGACCCTGACTTCTGAATGAGATGAGAGCAGATGAAATAAACTTGCAGTTACACGTTGTATTTTAATTTTCACGTCATACAACTTTTTTACAGATATAAGATAGCTCCACGACATTCACTGCCACCCTTTTGTGATATATTTTGAACAAACATCAGAAAGAAAACTAGCAGTAATGGTAGGTATCTTAGTTTAGGTGGCGATGGACCAAATATATATAAATTCTACCCCTGCCTCCTAATGATAAAAAAAAGCATATACAGTCTTCCTTTCGTTTTACAGAATTGAGAACTTTCTTTTTTCGAAGTCGGTTAAAATTATTCATGGCTTTGTTTGTCTTGGATATGTGCCATTAAATTAAATTTAAATCGTATAAAACTACTCATATTAAATTTGCAGTATATAATCTCATTTCCGTGTTCCATGAGTCGAAACCATTGACTTTAATTTTGAAATGTTATAGGGACTTAATGAAATACCTCGTTACTAAAATATACCTACACTACTAGACTACTTTACGCATTATAATAGTTTCCCTGAATAAGTATTGCACAAATCTGAATAATATCAATAAAAACTTATTAGTGTTACAACAATCTACTACAAACTCAAGCGTGTTCTGTTAAAACAATGAATAACCTATGGCGATATCCCTTCCCGATATTGTTGAATAAATCGAAACCAATACCTGTTTTTGGAATAAATTCACTTGTTACTCGGTTGCCTACATAATCTGCGCCTAAGCTTAAACTGACAACATTTCAAAATTTGTAACACGTGAAACTAAAAATACCGTTTCTTTATTTTTGCACCCTGAGATCTAAAATATTTATTTCAAATTTTATTATTACTTCGTTTCGGAAAAAATAAATAAAAACGAAAGAATTCATGATTATGTCATTGCTAAGGCAGAATGTATTAGATTTTCTTTGCCACCATGTTTAATATTTTAAATTGATGTCAGTGATTAAAAAGTCAAATGACACAAATTTAATTCTACGAACAGATAGAGTTTGAGAAGAAAGTTACAACCAAAGAGTTATGGGTACATAGGGATTAAGCAAATTCAGCCGTACCAATGACGTCATATGGCGTTCAAGACTTTTTAAGAATGTGATGATTTTTTTAAACTAGAAAATTAAAGTGAAACCGTCAGTTTTTTGATAAATGAAAAAACACGTGTACCTTATTTTTTCAATTCAATTCTCTGTCCGTTCGAATTTTCGCGTGTTAGTTAACTTGCTTTCATTGTGTCTACTTTATGATTATAAGTAAAACACATATGTAACTTACCTACATTTCGTTTTTAATTCCCAATCCCATTTTGAGTCATGTTCACTTTGTCACAGTTGCCATAGATGTTAGGTAGGTAGTGCTGCTATTTTGCTACCTTAAAAATGTAGGTGCAATAAAACCACTCATTTGAATATACGCAATTAAACGGGCGACGCATAGACCTTTGAATCCGTTGATCGGAGGCTGTACGCAGTCATCGGTCGTGTCATCGCTCGATAAGCCTCATTAGTGGCGTCTGCCTGACTGCATCGGACGCCGCGATGTCCCGCAGATTGAGCTAATAGTCCAAGCCTACTTGGCTCACCAAGAAACTGTACGCTTATTCATTTAGCACAAAAAAGTGTCTACATGAAAATGTCTAAACTCTACTAATAATGTACTGGCGTGGTTTTCAGTAACACTTTCCTTGAAACCATTTTAGTCTGCTTTAACGCATATCCGAATACGTGGATACGTAAATACGTATCTATGATCGCCTTTGGCCAACAAGATAGTGTATCTACTACCTACGCTTATTTATACAGCATCAAAACTTGTCTACGTTATAAAATGTATGGATCAGTATGGCTCAAACGATTTCAATTGCTAAAACTATACTTATAGTATAGTGTGGTTTTCGGTCACACTTTTCTAGAGGTGACCTATCTGTATAATACTGAATGAGACTCTTGTCTTGTTCAAGGTCTGCCACAGTAGCCGTTGTCATGTAATCGTTTGCTATTTGCTGTCCATAAGGTGGCTTTTGATATATGTGATCTGTTACTTCCATATATTATTATATCAATTCCAGCAGTGTCAACTCAGTTTTAAACACTTATTTCAATAGACGAACGTTAATCCGTAGGCTCCACTGCGACAAACGAGAAGTGGAATCATATTTATTTTATTTCTTCCCTACGAGTTGGTTTCCGATTCCGGGAGAATGGCAAACATTAATTTCTGTTAAAATGTTTGCGATTGTCAACACATCACATTCGTTGAAATTAAAAGTTTCGAGTTTAAATATATTTTTTGCAAAGTTTGTACGATTTTTTTAACTAGGTAGATACTATTTTTTTCATTCCTAATTACTTAACTTGGATGTAAAAGCCAGCAAACAAACACTAAATCGCTCAAACAGTATAATGAATACTATCGCTGAAGTCAAATAAGGTCAATTTGTCGTCGATATGCTTGAGATTTATCCTCGACGAGTTAACGTTAAGTGCTAATTCTTCATTACCATGGGCAAATGGGTTCTGTAGAGTATCATTAATATCGCCTGCCAGATAAAACACGGTCTTTCCCAACCAATCAGCGGGTTGATCTTGTTCATTTGTCGTAGTCTGCGCTGAATGACTACGTGGGCTTGTTTGTGACATTCGTTTTTGTCTCGTTCAGTAAGCATAGAAGGCAAGGATCGTTTGCTGTAGTATATACTCATAAATCTACTGTTTTGTTTGGGAAAATAGCTACTTACTAGAGAATACTATTGATAATTAGAAGAAACCAATAGCGGTCAATAGCCTATCCATCCATCCATCAGCTAGTCGAAGTCCTGCTGGACATAGGAGTCCCTTTATCGGTGCCAAAGCTCTCAAATCCCATTAGACCTGTAGCATATACCAATCTCTCTTCAGACCCAATGTTCCATCTCTATACCGGACGAGGATCAATTTCGGGTTTACTAAATTAATGGTGCAGTCAAGCTAGGGTATCCATCCTGTTAAACCATACCACAACACAACTCATTGAAATGATGATTGAATTTTCATTTTTTCTTTCTTTCAATATTTTTTTTTTTTTAATAATTTTTTCTTTCTTTCTTTCTTTCTTCTTTCTTTCAAATGTCTCAAAGGTGATGATTTTACGTGTTTTGTGTCCCAACGCAAGCCTTCCAAATGACCGCGTTTCATCTGCCCCATGAATGTCAAAACAACATACACTGGTCTTGTTCGTTTTTCCCTATATTAAGGAGTAGGATACGTGGCAAGAAATTTCTAACCCTGTTTCTAAATGTAAGGAAGAGGAACAGATCGTATGGTTCTCGTAGGTATTTGTGCAATACAGAATCTCGTATTAGAACGCAGCGGCATAGAACAGTTTCCCCCACATAAAATAAATACATAATGTAATTTTTATAGTCTTTAATTGTATATATATATTATGTAATTGGAAATGTATTTTCTCTCTTCATCTTCTTCTTCTCTCTAATTAAAGAAGATGAACTTGAAACTATGTATAATCGTATAAGAATTACGGTTGAATTTTAACGACTCTGAGTCCACTAGTTAGTTCTAATTCGTACGTAAGTGATTGAATCATTTACATCCTTGCTTTCGCCCCTGATTATAAATAAGGAAATTCCTTGCTCCTCTGATAGTTCACGACATTCTTGTAATGTCAACCAAGATGCAAGATTTCCTTTAACTCTTGTATCACAGATTGTACAAGCTGTAACACAAAATAGATGTAGATAAACAATGGTTTGCGGCTGTATACATGAATAATATCTCTCAATTTGTATAGATTCATGTAACATTCACGACTTGAAAGATTTTGATTTTGATTCTAACCGTATTTATTGATTAAACTTTAAAAACTCAAAATCAAATCATTTTTACAACCTATAAGGTAATCGACAATTATCTATATAATAATATTTTACATAAACAAGTCCCATGAAGAACAAATGCTAGAATGAATTGTTTAATTTAAAGTATTAAAACTATATCAAATGATATTTAATATATACCCCACAAACATAATTAAAACACGACTTAAAATTTGCTTCCTTATTTTTAAAAATTTAACTTCATGTTCTATTTTTTTTTCAATATCCAGCATAGCTATATTATCCCCAGAAATTAAATTACAATATTTAATAAAGTTTAATATAGAAATTGCAAAAATTATTTGTAAAAAATTATTCTTTATGGTAATTAGTTATACAATATGAAGTTATTGAATTGCTCATCAATAAGTTATTTTTTTAAATTTCAAATAATATAAAAGCTTATGAAAAATATTAAATTATAAGTAAAAAAAATTATGTGGAAAGAAATATATGTATACTACTCTAAGCAGAATTTTCACCAATTAGCAGGCATATTATTGAACACAGATTTTCGCAAGTTAATGTTCGAACAGTCACGATCTAGCTAGACTAACAAATTTTACAACATAATACAGGTTGTTCTACGGAAAGTATTTTAATTTATGATCATTTGTGCTAAGTTGGTAGTAATGCTTAGTTGAGTTAATGGCAGAAGTCAATAATCAGCCGGTACAGATATGTAATGTAGAGCTATTTTCAATGTGTGGTTAATAGTTTTAATCAAGATTAAATAATATTGTGTAATGATTATTATTTATCATTTATTAGATATATATTTACGTGGGTGTGTCAAGTTAGCTTTCAGATTAATGTTACTTGTCGCTGGTGGTGTGGTAGTAGAGTTCCGTAGTAGGTATCAGGTAATCAAATTACGCAACAACCAATTTACTTGGAAATAAATGGGAAAGTTGTGTGATGATTATAATAAGAGCTCATAAACGAATGGCAATCGTACGTATAGTATTGAGATGGTGGATGGATGTCATATATATACAGTTGTATTTCACTGATATAACCTTATTTCGAAGATCACATCGAATTGTTATAGTAAGCAACCTAAAAAAAATATGAATTTAAATTACAATATAGAACAAAAGCCTCATTCTCCTATCAATTACGGCTCGATATTTAACGAACATCGTACAGTGATCAAAGTGATCAAACCATCGATCACCCAATCACATACCATTCTTGACCACATTTGCCATTCAACATTAAACCACCGTCACTCAAAAATAAACTTAGCATCATTTTAATAAGGTGTTTTTTGAACTGACACCTTGAATATATTGTCAGAAGGAGAATAATCCATTTCTCTGCGGCACATATAGGTCTAATCGTAGCACATTCCGACACACAAAACATCACAGACGTTAAGCATCATTATACAATGACAAAAGAAACTTGCGCAACTGCTTGGATCGTACGATCTGTTTGTACGGTCGGCAGAAACGATGCGGAAGACGAATGTCATTGCTACATACAGGAATTTTATCAAGATAATTGATATCAAACGCATAGTGTACTGCAACTTGTGTTGTTTAGAAAAAGGTATGTATCTGTTGGTGCGATTGAGAATTAAAATGCAGAAACAACTGTGACTTCATGAAAGAGCTTAGTAAAATAAATTTAACAAGCAGTTCTATTTTCCGTGCACAATAAATCAATTAGTTCTGGAGTTAAGGTGTTAGGTACATCTAGAGTTAAGAATGGTCGAGGATTTTTCCAGACATTTAATAACATAAGCTATTCACTAAAAGTGAAGTAGCGATCTCACAATCTTAAATTAAGATATAGCAGTTACATAAGATAAATCAGGTTAAAATTATTGGATAACCTACAACACTATCCTATCACGTTCTTTCATCACATCACATCATACTGCTGGACATAGGCCTCCCCCAATCTCCCAAGACTCGCCTCTGAGCCCGATCTTCGTCTCTTCTCATCCACTTACTTAAATCGGCGCACCGCCTAGCAGGAAGTCGTCTTACACGTCTTTATTTACATAGTAGAAATAGTGGGAGTGTTTCGTTTGATTTCTTGCAGTCACAAATGCAATTGATATTCAGATGTTCTTCTTCTATAATAGCAACATGCACAAAACAAACATTACGCATTCGATCTACATACAGCTGCGGACCGTACAACGATCGGTTCCAGCACTAATCTCATTCCATATTACAATAACAGCTCCGATGCCGCTGGTACATTCCGCGCAATAACGACAATATCCTACATACATTTAACATTACATCGCCAGTGACGCTCAACGTTTTGTTTCTGTGTTTCTCGACCTCGGATTCTCTTGTTTTCTACTAAGCTATGGTTTCCTATAAAAGCGGAGCTACGGCTACAAATATCACTAAATGTTAGCTATGTAAACGACATAGCGGTCTCCTTGAATAAATCTTCAAAAAGTGCTGAATAAACATAATTTAACTTATACTTCATTATATACTTCTTTATTATGTTGTATCTAGGTGTAGTTTTTATTTGATTTCTAATTTTAACAAATCATCATATCATCTCGCATCGTCAATTTTAAAGCAGAAGTTAATAATTAAATCCAACGTCATAATTAGATAGTATTTTTATTATTTATGAACGCCAAAAAGCTTAAGCGAAGCTGTTAAAATCTCTAGACTGTTGATTAACGTTATCGCTTTCTGAATCTGACCTTAGCACTTGTTGGTGCTTTAGAAATAAAATTCGTTAAATGATAGAACGGAGAATGATGTGATTAAACATGTGTCTCACCATTTTGAGTGGCGATGAAGAATTAATTTTTTATATTTTTAAAATAGATTTTTGGTAGAAAACGAGCATGCAGCATCCCATTCTCGAACGTAACGAGCGTCCCATTCTCTGTAATAAATTTGGAACAAGATTCAGAAAGTGACAGTCCAGGCAGAGTTAGTCCAGCTTGTAAGGGATGTTAACGAATTGACCAACTCAATTATGTTCCTAACATTAGGCTATTTGAGTAGGTGGACTCTCGCCTGGCACTAAAGGAGTGCAATTATTACATTACAATCAATTATATTTAGAGTTAGCAATAATCCAGTAAGTAATTTTATTAAATATGCCGTTGTAAGCCGGTCAGATATACATTGTTATCCTTGAGGACTTCCAACCGTCTGAGAGGACCGTCTAATAAACTATTTATTTATTCATTTTCAACTGTATTTTTTAGCTTAGCTTTTTCCACGAGCCGCCACTAGTAACACCATAAATGTATTTGTATTATTCGCAAGTCATCGCTGATAATACGGCAGTATACCTAATCAGGTGAATTCAGGTGATATCTTGTCAGAAATGTATTGGTAACCCATTAAACTCTAACCTTGAGACGATTTAAATGGATTTATTTGTTTTCTCTTCGGAACGTTTGGCAGGCGTTGTTGTGACAGACAATCTCTTCAGTGCATTAAGTAGTGTCTCCTGTTTTAACCTTGCCTGATGACGATTTGTCTGTTTTATTAGGATGGGTTCCTATTAGAAGGGGTTATATACCTTGCTTCAGTGGCATGGCTTAAATTACCATGAAAGGCGTGCGCTTTTCATTTATATTGCATGTTTTAGTATTAGCCTTTTTTAAATCATCGACCAGACTAACTGATACATTATATGTTTTTCTAACAAATTAGTACAATTATTGGTCCTTAAGCTAAAACGACCAGACGTCCCACTTAGGCACGAGTCTCCTCTACAGCCACAGCTGCGGGTGGCATAGAGCATACACCAACACGCTACTCCAATGCAGATTGGTGGAGGTGTTAATGACTAACCCAGTGTCGACTGTTCTCAAGCAACCCAAAGGTCATCGACAAGGCTTAACAATTGTTTAAAACAACCGCAACCGACGGTCTAACTTCGAAGAACGCAAACGCCCATGAATTTTCTCCACTACCGCACCAGACGTTCCTTAACTCGTCAAATATTTTTGCCACTATCGGTCAACCCATCCACAAAACAACCGCGCCCCTATTGGCTTAACTTGGTCGATCACATACGCTCGATGCTAGCCGTCTATGAACGTTTCATTGGTCCTAAGCAGAGTCTAATCTTGAATTACATTACATTACCTTACATTTAAGAACAACCTAACAAAAATTACAACCATTTATCTTTAAACGTTTAATCTCCATTTTATCTACACTTTTTATAGATAAGTAGTTGAACAAGTCGCTAGAAAGTCCATTTATTAATACTCGATTAACACCACTTGTTATGTCCGACATTTATTGACTTGTCACAAAAGAACCGCTATACTAATAGTTGTATTATAAGTATCCATAACCCTGCTGCCTCCATCATCACCTATTTTGCATACATTATAATACTAATTTAAATAATACTTAGGTAATAAAGTGAATTGTACGTTATTTGTATTGGTATAGATATTTCATTTAAAATAGACACTTAGGTTTAGAAAATTTAAAATAATAATATTATCTTTTTTTCTAGGAAAATTCGGTTATAGTCATAGACAATAAATAGATTTTGAATCAATTTAATAAAACTAATTAAAATCTGATAAATATATTCGAGTAGGTAGGGAAGTGTTTAAACTTAGCATGAGTTCAATATGACATAGTAATTTATCAGTAAACAGAAAGATCTACGTAGATACGACAAACAACCCATACGCGTTAAATACTCATGGCCGAATCTGAAACCAGCATGTCCCATTGATCACATAACTAAATAAACAGGTATGTCCCAATAAACCTTCGGCCGGCCTTCGTAATTAAAGAAGACGCTTGCAATTACCGTAGTTTATAGATGCCTCTAATTATATATATCCAATGTTTTCTATAGATACGGTGTGACGAAAGAGGCCTCATTGCACTGGTCATTACTGGAATTAATACTCGTATACCTACGTGTCAGTTCGAGAGGTTCCGTCTAATGATCGACGTTCGATTTTTATAGAACCCGTGAGAACAGCCAAATAATATGTCTCTGATAGTATGAAATTTTGCTCAATAGTCTAATTTGTTTGGAGTATCATTCGATACGTACAGTAATTGATACGGCTGATAATTTGGAGGCATGGAGAGTAATGGCCACTTACCGACGATGGGTGAGCCGGATAATGGTGGTTACGGTGCTTTAATAACTAATGAGTATTAATATTGGTTAAGCGGGAATCTATGAAATGATGAATGAATTTTTTTTTGTTAGAATAATTTGGTTGATAGCGTATACGTTATATCCTCTTATTCGATTTAAGTCGGTACGTCTTCAGGATTTCTAAACCAAGCCATGACTAATTATCAAACGGTAATGTTAAAACTGCTACAGTTTGATACTATTAACAGTCCACCACCGACGCACTGGCGAACCCGGTCTTTCATATATCGTTAGGCAATTGTGACCACTTTTAATTGGCCTATTATTGAGCGACTCTGAGCTCGCATCTCAAATTGACAAGAAAACGCCGATTATATTCCTTGACCGTTAAAGTTCACTAAGTTTTTGATTGCCTGTTTCTGTAAATTTGTAAAGTTTGGTTTCTTGCTTGCTTGCTTAAAGTTAAATTACTTGGTACTCAGTTACAATTTCGTTACCCTACTCCTTTACAGCATCTGAAATCTCCGGTAACCTCTTTCCAGCCACAGCGTGCCTTATTTAAATTAAGCCGCTCGCACACCGCAAAAACATTCAGTGTGGCGTCGTTAGGCTACCCGAAGATGCATTTATTTATGAAATGTAAATTCATCTGATTGTAATAACAAAACCGAGAGCGACTGCTCACTGTATTAAGATGTATTATTTGCATACCGCATACTATTGAGGGAACGTGTGAACGTGTGTGTTACGGTCGCCTTAATAGCTTTACTTTTTCGCTTTGTCAATCCTCTCGTCACCGCTTTATGCTTTATGCTCGTGTCTGTAAGTCTATGCTGGTCTTTGGAACTTCAGATGCCACTTCACAATCCGACTTACATATTTTATAGTTAATCTATAGGTAAATGATACGATACAAATAATTGTATCGTTTACATATACACATCGTTATTGTATCGATTACGTATACAAATAATTGTATCGTTTTTATTTTTTTTATTTTTAATCGCGTCTCATTTGAAAAGGTAATGTTGCCGGTTACACTTTAGTACATCATCCTTCATCATCAAAACCCTTTCTTTGTCCCACTGTTGGGCACGGGTCTCCTCTAAGTATGAGAGGGGTAAGTCCACCACGCTGGCCAAGTGCGGATTGGCAGACTTAATATCCTTCGAGAACATTATAATGAACTCTGAGGCATGCCAGGTTTCCTCACGATGTGTCCTTATAGCAAGTGACATTTAATTTCTTAAATCGCACATAACTTAGAAAAGTCATTGGTGCGTGCCGCTTGGGTTTGACGGATTCAAACCCAAGACTTGGGTCTTGGGTTTGAATCCGTCAACCTTTGTGGACCTTTCGAGTAAGTGGTGAGTTCGATAGCCACTGGACTGTCACCACTTTGTTATATGTTACACCTCTATTAAAAGTTGTAAAAGGCGGATTTAATCATAAAATTATTTTCTGTCAGTCTGTCTGTTTAAGGCATATAACGGCAAAATAAACAGCTGCCTCAGACGGATATCAAACCAAGACCACTTACTCGTACCAACGCGTTGACGGAGTTGTTTTCATAACTATTATTTATAACACAGCGAAAGTCTTGCAGAATAGTCGCATAAAATTAACTGTCCAGCCCATAAACATTATTGAGTTACACACGATAAAAGCATAACGGGTTTCTAAGTGTTAAATCGTTACTGAAATTATAAGGGCCATATTTCACGTTCACTCGTCTGAGTACATTAGAATGTGATGGACCACCGCGTCGACAATATCCTTAAGCGGATACGCACTGAGCGAGAAAGGATGCCCGACTCATATACATCCATCACTCTTCGAAGATTGGTCTGTGAGGAGCGAAATACGAGTAAGTTCGCATATCTATATTTATAAAAGGAGAAGCTGACTGACTGACTGACTGACATATCAACGCAGGGCCTAAACTATAAGGGTTAGAAACTTGA
>DWTT01000935.1:0-13157 GCA_018250895.1 Carterocephalus mandan
GTTTTGTTAAATTTAAGAACTCTAATGTACCAATTTTACTGCAAATAAATGAATCTTGAATCTTGAATCTTGAATCTTGGCGCAACCATAAATAACATTTGATAAAATTGATCGAAGATCGGCGCCAATGCAAGATTAATTTATCGTAAAGTTTGTGTTACGATCTTACAACTTCCAGCTGCGTTGTAAGTCAAACAATACAGAGATAATACAATTGATTGTTTATGACAAAGGATTCATTTATCTCAGCTCAATCCTGGGGGCCTACCAGAAAAGCTTTACGAACGTTTCATTCTGACTAATTTAAAATTTTCTTTTCATGAAACAGTTACGGGTATATGAGTTCTTATTATTGAGCCTTTAAGAAAATAATTCAAAGATTCTATCAAAAAGTTAGTCTCACTTTTCTTCTTTCTGAAGCAATCCGTTAGAACGAAACATTCGGATACGTTTCGTGTATATTTCGCTTAGACATTTATTATAAAATTATTTATTTGGCTTATTTATTTAGCTTAGACAAATCATAAAATTTCAACATCATTGTTATAAGATCAGATTGTGGTATATTCGAAAAACTCATTAAACCCATCGAAACGTAAAGCTAAACTGTTTAATACGAGCAATAAAATTCGTAATCCTATAAAAAATTACAACCGCCGCGCCGTACTGCTGTTAACTGCGCCAAATGTGCTTTGTGTGAATATATTTTGTAACGGGTAGTCGTTACAAAATAAATTCAACCCGATCCATATGTTGATATTACCACCGTTCGTCCGTTTGTCCGATACGTCAAAATTACAAGGCGAGCGGCGGCGAAGCATGTCGCCGCGCATTATTTATACCGGCTGCTACCACTTAGGAGAACACACGGTTGTATGATGTGTTTGTAAACTCGGCGTTTTCAGTGTAAACATGTCTAAATAAATTAGAAGCGATTTGTATTGGCGATGACAGGGCTATTTGAAGTCGCACTCAGGTTTCGTTTGGTTTAAATTAGGTTAAAATATACAGCACGTTACAGTGTTACGTATTTTTTTTGTATCGAATATATTTGTCTTGAAATTAAATAGATATATATTCAAGAGCTTTTTCCGGCAGATCGAAGAATATCGATGAATATCAATAATATCAATACTAATATGAATGGATAATATTATGTGTAACATTGCATTATAAAGATAAGCGTTCGAGATGTAAATATATATAATTATTACTTCAATCTCTCTCATTTACGTAAATAACGAAATAACGGTTTGGTTCTCGCCGGGATATAACCAATTGCAAAGTAAAAATTCTTAGAGGCAACCGCAGCAGAATCGCCCATGACAGCTCTCCGTATGTACACAGATCTTCGCTGACAGCGACGTTGAACCACCCAGACGCTAAAACGTCACTTAAGACCATAGCGCAAGCCCTCCGTGTAAATATAGACGATAGTGGGATTTAAATAAATGGGCATCGTTCTAAGATTTATTGTCGTGAAGATCTCAACATAAACCTGTTTCGAGGGAGACCGGCGGCGCTCCAAGTGCAAGGATTTAATGAGTAAAATAATAAGTAGATGAAAGACGTATGAGCCCGTCTAACCTCTAAATAGATATCTTGTACTTGTGTACATAGATTTATGTTCTTTTACTTTAATTTTTCTAAATAACAGCCTCAGATAGGACGGGATGGTTGAGTAACAAACAAAGTGAATAAGGACACACTGAGGTGATAAAAGTAAAAGCCTTCAAGAATATAATAGAGCACTTTCAGTTATGCATGATTCCCTATGATGTCTTCCTTTACAGCAGGCGATTAATGTAAATTTCTTATACACAGCATCGAAAACTCATTGTTAGATACCACTTGGATTTGATCCCACGTCCACAAATCGCCATGTCACCACACAATCATTGCTGTATCTAAATATACCAAAGCGATATAGTTCTATGCACATAACAAATCTGTTGTGGTTCTATGGATGCAATAGAATGCAAAAGACGATAGGCCAAATAGGTCGAAACGTCGAATGCAATCGTTTATTAGTTTTGAATGTGCTATTGAATCAATAGCGAATAATAAATCTTCAAATGCTGGTCAAGGATAAGATGTATTGAACAATCCTAATACTGTGCTATTTCTGTTTTCTCTCAACGCGGTCCAATTTTTCAATTTCACCGATACGACGCTAGATATTCGTTTTCGTATGCGAATTTCATAACATGTTAATTGTAGGCTTAGGAAAAGTAAAAATTAAAAATGAAATCTATTACATTCTATCGCCGGGCGAAATTATAATTCGAGTGGTACGGACTACTAGTCAGATAAGTCGCGCGAGTGAATTAATTATTTGACTTTGACTTTGAGCATACTCCACCACGCTGCTCCAATGCGGATTTGTGGAGTGGACTATTATAACTATGTATTGTGCTTACACAATAAAGAAATATTAAGCCAACCGAGCCAGTGAACCAGGTGAACCTCTATGCAGTATGAAACGTTTTAGAGAAAACACATAAATTTTAAAATTAAAGTATGTATTAGAACTAAATTGTAAAATGATGTGTGGCGGTTAGGTCGGACACGGGATGTTTGATTTTTTTCACAATTATCATAACCAGGTAAACGACCTCCACACGAAGCGTAAACCGAACAGTTTTAGTACCTACGGCCATCAACAAATTGGATAAAAAGCTCCATAGTTAACATAGCAGACGCCGCGGTTACTTCATTAGAGGCTTCCTTCAACGCCTCTAATTACTAATTAGTGTGATATTTACGAGTGGAATACATGTTGAAAATGATAGTCTATTGCCGTACTATAAGTCTGTAAAATTCTATAGAGTATACACTCATACATTACCCGCCTTTATTTTGCTGGTGACACAGAATAGAATTACTGCAGAGGTTAATTAAAAGGCGATGTCAGTTAAAATGGCTTGGTAACCACGGCTGGTTTTCCAAAGTCATCGATTTTTAGCATTTGAAGATTTTTTTAGCATTTGCATGCTGGAAGCTCGTTTGCTATGCTATCGCCCATGACAACTGTGATGTTGATATACTTTTCATCCTTATAAGTACGGAGCCTCTTGGGTGTGTGTGATACTGTACGCAAGCCACACTGCCACAGCCGACTTCTTAACTAGTACCATATTGTAATAACCAATTGCCGAATCTACGGAGCACTCATTCGGTGCATGCGTGGACTACGTGTCATCGTACACGTGTGAGTCGACGTCACGACATTACACGGCAGTAAACGTTATTGTGGAATGTGTCGCGTCTCCATCATCAGGTGTTTGCACAAGAACATGGTGTTCTATCTGCTTGATCATATCGCGAAGTAAACAAAAGAAGTAATACAAATGCTAATATAATTATACACAGCGAAGTCTTAGTAATAGGGTCCCGTTTTACCCCTTGAGTATGGGACCCTAAAATACCCTACTTAGATGTATAATCAACTTTAATTGTGGGTATTTGTATGTATTGCTATGATTTTATTCGTTCATTGCTGTTAGATTTATTAAATACTATGAGGTGCTACCATGAAAATGTATTGCGGAAGCAATAAAACTATAAGGTGTATTTGCTCATATGATATGAACTGCCCGAGCGGCGGCGTCTGCCTTTTGATCGGATTAAAGTCTTAAGAGTTGGTAGCTAATTGGGTCGTTTTAAAAGAATTGTAATCAACTAACAATTCTAAGCAAAGCAGCTGGACTAATATTTGCTGACACCTGGTTGTTTAATAAGTCAATTTTTCGGTTCAATGCAGGGATATGCTAAGTGCAATGGCCTGGGCTTCCACAGAAGTGCGACCAGTTTGCTTGGCTCGGCATATCTGCGATCATAGTGACTGTAGTTTGGGATGTGACCCTCGAGTATGTATGTTCAGATTGGCACATGATATTGCTATTAGCGCATACGAACGATCGACGACTGCGCGGGCGCATCCTGCGTAGAAGCACAGATTACTTAATAGTTACTATGTAAGCTCAATCCTGTTTGTAAAGCGTGCAAAAAAACACTGAACGCAGTGATGTACTAATTTATTTACCGCGTGTTCTATGCAATGTACGTGTGTGTCGTAGTTATAGCTACGTACCTACGTAGTTAATTTTAACGGCCATAAAGTGTGTCGAACTTAACTTGATTGAATTCCGCAAAATGCTGGACATAACACGTGTAAATAGCGCTCAACTAATGCTCTACCAATCACTAATCAGTCAGTCATCGCCAGTACACATTCCATTCATTTTTATCGCTAGCATTACATGTAAATGTTTCCTGTTAGGAATAATACTATATATTATACGAAATCTTTGCTTATCCTATCCATTGTTGGCTATAGACACCAATACCGTTTTATTAATATTTGCGTGACTTAAAACACTTCATACAATCAATCATCAAATTAGTATTTAAACCGTAAATATCATGAAATCAGTCGATTGTAAATCCAATAGCAGTTCGAAAACCTTTATCTTCGATTGCGCAATTAAATTCGCAACCCACAAGTGGTCTGATCGCTGCTTGCCGCGAAATACGGAAAGATTGAATGTCCGTATGTATATCCGGTGGGCAGACCGAGATGGGCAGAGATGATACTCCGATACGGGCAAGAAATATGATAACGATTTTCCAGTCTGCGGGTGGCTCTGACTACAAACGCGATCATCGTGATCTAGAAATATCACTATAAAACTATTCTGAAGCACCAGCGGAAACCACTGAATTAGGTTTAGAATTTAGGACTGCTGTTTGAGCATTCGGAGCGGATAACCTGGATATCAGAAAGTGTATCTACTCACATCGAAGAAATGCGGTCTCAGCCGCCCGATGGTGTACTTGGCGATGTCGGTGGTGAGCTGCTGGCAAGCGCAGCCGAACAGGAACACGCCGACAACCTTGTAGGCTTCCCACGCCCACGCCGGGACCTCCTTGCCAAATATGGCGCGCGACCGCCCGCCCTTGTAGTCTCTGAGCCGTAGCCATTCAGTCAGACACATCTGGGGACAATGAACTAATGGTTGAACATTTCCTAAAACACATCTGTCATCACCGCTTGAGTAGCCTCGGCGTGACAGTTTTTTAATGACAGAAGAAAACACTGTGTGGAAGTGAAGCTGAGGTTTCTCCAAAATATTCTGGTTTTCACCCTGGTTTCAAACTTAAAATTGTCCTTGGTCAAAATGGAGATACTAGTAAGTCAAAGTCACAGTCAAATAATTTATTTCGCTATGAGGGGATTGAACACGCTTAACGAAAGTCTAGGTATGTAACTACAAACTACTTAAAGAAAAGAGATATAATGCTATTCTAAACTAGTCAATATAAGGAAAAGGATTAGCTATTGATCATTGAATGAATAGCTAATCCTACACGGGTGCCTAACGCTGTAGTAAATCTGGGATGATACCCGAGTAGTTTAAAGAGGGTCAGAGATAGGAACATAAAAACTGTGGATGGATAAAACAGTCTGTCATTCATTACTTCGACCGTGAATGTTTTGCGACCTTTAATTGATAAACATCTACGGATCATTAAAAGTTGATAACTTTGAACTTCTGATTATTGCACTATACAAATGACGTAATAACAATTTAAGAGCCACCAAGCGCTACGTGATAAAGGTTATCTCCGCGAAAAACAGTGTAATGACAAGGACGATATTATTACCGCAATTAGCATTGCAATCGCCGGCACCTTGAAGCTGCATGTAGACCACTTGATTGCAATTTTATATGTAAACAGACTTGCGTGCATACTTGGTCTTTGTTTATTAATACTTTATTGATAAACCATTTATACAAAAAGCCAGAATTTATACAAAAAGCGGAATTAATCCCCACAGAATTCAACCTGACCTCTGTTAGTAAATGTAACGAAACGGTGGTATTTGTTCATGGAACTGTTCCATTAAGTCAAATAAGGCTACAGAAAATAACGTTAAGTTACCAGCTTGGTAAGCTACAACACATAGATCTCCCAAGCATGTGTCTTTCCTACAGACACAGCTGAGCATACTCAACCACTCTGCTCCAGTGAGGATTGGTGGAAGGGTTAGTGGCCAACCCAGTGTCGAATGTTCTCACACAAGCCGAAGGACTTAGACAAAGGTTACCTAAAGTTGTTTCTACCATCGAAAACAACCGGGACCGGCTTAACATGTCCTCCGAGGCAAGGTAGCGCCCACGAAATTTCGCCACTAGCCACAAACCGACTTGTCTGTCTGTCTGTATGTTTCATTTAGATATGTTTATGCTTTTTCACAGAATATATAACAGTACAAGTAGCTTTTTTAAGTACAGTCGTTAAGTATGCAGACGGAGTACTGTGTGGACCCGACCTTGCCAGCGCATGGCCAACTACTTGCCGCATTTGCACAGTGGCACGCGATTGTCATAATACATATGAAATTGACCGAAAATTGTTTTCGTTGTTTCTACCGTATAATTTTATTAGAATATGGAGAATGTAGGATTAGGTGTGAAGACAAAATATCAGCGACACGTGGGCTGAGAAGAGAGACAAGACAATAATTCAAAGTCGAACTCATGCTCTCTGTGTAAATCATGTCGCTGATTTTCAGTGCATGCCGCTGTTCTAGTTCGGTCAATAAGGGTAGATATGTAGATATCATATCATTAGTTAGTGATAATGCAATAACAAGGTACAATACTCAAATAACCTTAGATTTTCAACAATATTCTTCAATATTATTCATGCTAATGAGCTTTTTAATCACATACCTACCTACTATAGGAAAAGAAAACAGGTAAGAAGTATCCCAGCCAGCTCTCGGCCAGCGTGGTGAGTATTTTCGACGAAACGGTACATGCGAACGTGAATGTTTTTCATGTCTTCTATTACCAAATTATTCGAACGTAATCTTCAATGTCGTAGTCGTAAAGTCGTAGGGTCGTGTCGTGAGTCGTGCGATCGTGTATCACCCATGGAACGATGATCAAAGAGAGCACACCGTCGTGGCCGCGCCGTCTGCACACGTGCTAATAGGGTGTGAACCGCCTCGATATGGAATGCAAGCGTGGTCCCGAAGCGCCTTGTGCACGTTTGTATCATCAACAAACAGCTATTAGGGTGCCTTTGCACGAATTAGATCGGAAGAAATGTGATGGTAATATTTTATGGCTCGTTTCATAAATGTCCCTAATACATAAAGAGGCTCAGTCATTTTCACACTTGATAATTCGGCCTAATACCTAGGGTAGGTATTAAGGGCCTAGATAGTGGAAATAGATGATGGAAACTACTTTGGTAGAATATTATTGAAAAAAAAAAAATTAGGGAAAGGTGGACTTAATGCTTATTAACGCAAGTTAACGCATTCTGTGCCAGTCAACCTTTGGGCAGTGATAAAACAACGAAAGGGTATTCTAATCAAAAAAGAAAACATAATACATGTGATAGAGAAAGTGCTACCGTGCTTCGAAGTGCACATTAAGCCGTCGGTCATGGTTGTTTTTAATGTTAAGAACGTCCATGATATTTATTTAATCTATAAAAATATTTTTTTTTACAGCGACATCCATAGATAGCTCATAATTATCCTTCCTAGTATGCTTTATTCCTCCTCCAAATTTTAAGAAGAACTCATATATTTTATACATATATTCTATAGCTTACCCAAGCGCCATGCATCAGTAAAAAACGGTAAAAAACGCATGCATTTAGGGGTGTTGGCACGGATAAGAAGAGCAAGCACGCGACGTCGCGATGCAAAACAAACACTTCTTCACAAGCTCCATTATGATAAGTCAACAGAAGCTCAAGAATTTGGGCTCCAAAACGACCAAAATGTTGATTTGAACTCTGTGTACCAAGCTTCGAAGGATGCCACATTTTACGAGGTAAATCAATTATTAAACTTATTATGATCTACTAGAGGACACGGAAGAACATGGTTGCGCGGAGGGGTGAGTGAGGAGTGATATTATCATAGATAGATAGATAGGTCATAGATATTTACCGCTGGTGGCAACATTTCTTGAGCGCTTCCGTGCTTCAGAGGGCACGTTAATCCCTGATGTCTTATCTTAAGTTATTGAAAGATTACATTCGTTAAGCCATGTTTGGGACCTTCGGGTTGCTTAAAAACTTCTGGCAACATTTTTGGACATTCTCTTCTCTTTGCTTCCGTGCTTCATAGAGCAGGTTAATCCCTGAAATCTTATCTTAAGTTATCGAAAGATTACAGTCGTTAAGCCACGTTAGGAAAATTCGGGTTGCTTATAAACAACTAAAACTACTTAAGACAGTTTTTTGGTTTGGTTGGTCGCTTGTTCCATTTGTATTTTAATTGTGAGGTAATTGAAGAAATTAATAAGATGCAACCACCTTTCACTAATACTTTCTTAAGTTACACACAGCATAAGTTAGGTCTAGTTAAGTTTATGTATTTGTATTTACTAACATAGGCTAAGTCGGCTAAGATCTTGTGCTTACAAACGATACAATTGTAAACTAACATAGTCATGACCGATGGTAAGTACTAACCCCATATTATATGGACTGTTTTGTCTGAAATAAAGATATTATTATTATAAAAAAATCTATGGTAACCCTATCTATATTTTACGAAGAGGATAGTCGACGAGAAAGCATTGCCACACTGAAGGTTCCATTTTAAAAAAGCCATTGTTGACACTGAGATCAGGTTACCGCATGACCTAAAATTCTTTTACAACACGAACTTAAGTACACACTTTAAGTTTGTTTGTTTTGTTTACAGGTATTTGAGTATTCGAAGATACGAGCAAAGTCGATTTGCAATAAAACCATGACCATTCTACGTTTTATTCCTTCAATCGGCACGAGCAGGGTCAACGCCACGTTTGAAAAGAGAACGAGTGACCGAAAACAATGGGACTGGATTCGAAGGACGCCATCGGAGCATTGCAAGGGATAATACTATGCAAAATCTATAGAACAAGCTGCAGTCAATAGTCCAATAGCTAAGAATTTGTCTCGATGTGGTTTTTAAATCGGCTGGTGGCTTTTCCTACTAAAGCACGTAAGAGGTCAGAAAGTTATACATTTCCATTTATTTAATACTAGTGGACGCCCGCAGCTTTGCTCGCATGGAATTAGACACAACAATAGTTTCGTTTACACCTAGTAATATTTATTTAGCCTATGTCATTCAGTGAAGATGCAGCTTTCTAATGGTGAAAGAATTTTTGAAATCGGTCCAGTAGTTTGTGTGTACCTAGATAAACAATGACGGATGCGGCGACATGGGCGCTTCCGTGCTTCGGAGGGCATGTTCAGCCGACGGTCCCGGTTGTTTTTAATTGTAAAACAATCGTTAAACCTTGTCGAAGACCTTCGGGTGGATTGAGAACATTCGACACTGGGTTAATAGAAATAGAAATAGACAATATTTATCGGAACAGAAAATACAACAAATAACATTTGAAGAATTTTATTATCTAATTATTATGCACCTCCTGTCCCAAAAAGGCGTACACTCAGCATATGCTACGGCAGTAACTGTAGCGCTGGTTTTCAGTGCAGCCTTGGAGAGAGTATTCTGAGATAGTATTATAGTAGTACGATGAGATGGTTAGCTACTATCCCCTTCACCAATCAGCATTGGATCGCCTGAGCATTTACTCTTGCGTGTGGCGCTTCAACGCCATAAAATAATATAAGTACCTGTAAATGTAATTTATGAAAAGAGGACACAAAAAAGCAATCATCAAACTCATTCTAAATATGCTAGGTTATTAGCATGTTGGCAAACAAATGATGCGTAAAATGGAGCCGCTTGGCTAATGTATGCAATGATATGCGCTGCACGACGACACAGCACAGCTCACAGCTGCGTGACGCAAGATCCGGCGTTACAATACTTAGATGAGATGAGCATTAGGCACATGAGACTTTCCGCAGCTGATGTATCTTTATTATAGATAAAAGGTAGAAAATTAACATGCAGCACCCATCCGCTTCCACCCATAACAACTGTGACAGACCATAAACTTGAATCAGTTTTCCACATGGTTGTGGTGGTATATTTTTCAGCATACATTTACTATCGAGTTATCAACATCAAACGTTTGGCGTTGACCGCGTGAACTCAATCATTAACGGTTCCATTCAATACAATAAATTCACTTTGCATTACTACTTGATTGAAACGACGTCTCGGAAAGAGGAGCACAGGCCGCCCGTCGTCAATGTGGACAGACGACCTGAAGAAGCCCTTGGCACCGCGGGAAACCGCTGCGTTCAGATCAGAAGGCAAAGAACGGGTCGGATTTGCATTTTTTAGGAGAGGTCTATGTATTTTGATCACGGAACATATCTAACAGTGGATAGGACCAAAAAGGATGATTGATGGATTGATGGAATTGATTGAATCCTGAGAAGGTGTGTACATAAAGAGTACATTCATCAAAACCCATGTTGCAAACATGCTCACGCGTGAGATTGTTGATCGATATAAGACATTTTTGGTAAGACCACACCATCACGCTTTGTCCAAAAGCGTCTAAACCTCTTAGCAGACTAGTTGCCTTCGAGAAGTTTATACAGCCTCAGACAGGTTAACTTGCAATCTTTTCCTTCACGTCACAGGAGATGACATTTAATTGTGTAAACAAAACATACAAAAATTTATCATAAACGAAATTTAAAAAAAATTTTGCATGCATGCTATGCTGCTGATTTGAAACTTGACCTTCTTGAGTAGGCCAATTTCTAAGTCACACAGCTATTCAGTTGCATAGATATGCTTTGATCCTATGAGTGAGATTATTGCTATACATAGGCAGGACACATCCAAACTCCGATCTACTACTAAGAATGTTTTAAAGTAAAAAATTTTAAGTGCCATTTCTATATGTTATGGGTTGTATTTTTCAACTGCAACAAGCATTCAATTAAAACCATCTCGCGCTTGATTTGCGTGCGCGCACTGACATATTACGTATGCAAATGGCAATAAGCACCGGTTGCGTAACAGCTAAAGCACACGCGCCATTATATTACTATCTGCTGTGACGATGTGAAAACGGGCAATTTTCCGATCGTATATCAGTGTCGCATTGAAATTCATAATGCGACAAAAAATCAGGTTTCAACAAGATTCGCGATTCTAATTTTATAAATAGCTATTAGCTATCATAACAAACGTCGAGACGTCGAGTAGGGCGAGGGAGAACAACGCCCCTGTTGACTTGCTCCGCAGAAGAAGATCCGGAGAATGAAGACGGCGCTAGCGCATCTATCCCCCAATATATACAAGAGAACCAAACAGATAGGATCCATGAGACACGTGCTGTAGCGTCACAGTAGCAATGCGCAAGCGATTCCGCGCTAGCCATCCCAAATTATAGTCCCCTTATGAGTCAGATATGTAGCTTGAGACCTCAGTGGATCAGAAAAAATATCAGTCGATACCATCCATCAGCATTTTGAAGTCCACTGCTAGACAAAAGCCTCCTTTACTCGGTGGAAGAAAGCACCTATTAATGGAGGCCGGTCGATAAGGGCCTGAGCCTCTTGAATCCAGTGTTTACCCGCTAACTTCTTCAGGTCATCAGTCCATCTAGTTGGAGGGCGGCATATGCCCGTTTCCCGATTCGTAGTCAGTCGAATACGAAATGGGAAACTGGAAAATTGTATGACTGCATTTGATTTAGTTGACGACCCAGTGTTTACCCGCTGACTTCTTCAGGTCATCAGTCCATCTAGTTGGAGGGCGGCCTGTGCTCCGTTTCCCGATTCGTAGTCAAATACGTAATGGGAAACTGGAAAATTGTATGACTGCATTTGATTTAGTTGACGATCTATCAGGGAAAATGATAGTACAAATCAATATATGTATTGAAATTAAGCGGTAATTAATTGATGCAATGAATGGCAAGCATCTGTCTACCGTATTCTTGCGTCGAATACCGAACGAGCAATGGAGCGGCTGGCAGATCCGCTCGCTTTCTATAGCTTTCTATATCTTGTGTCAATATTTAAATATCGAATGTAACCGGTGACAGCCCAGTGGCTATTGAACTCGCTTCTCGGTCCGGTCCTGGTTCAAACCCAAGCGGCACGCACCAATTACTTTTCTAAGTTATGTGCGATTTAAGACAATAAATGTCACACGCTGTAACGGTCAAGGATGTGTCCTTGAGGAAACCTGCATGCCTGAGAGTTCTTCATAATGTTCTTGAAGGCATGTGAAGTCTGCCAATCCGCATTTGGCCAGCGTGGTGGACAAAGGCCTAATCCCTCCCATTCTGAGAGGGACTTTCAGGACTTTCTCTACTATTTATGTTTGTATGTATGTATTGTATGTATTGTATGTTTGTATGTTGTAAACCTTTCCTGAAATAAAACGAACAAAACAAGCCACAAAGTATTCATATTGGTTGGTTAGATTACGAGTTTTAGCGAGACTAACGAACAAGAATACATTTTTAAATATACGAGTTATAGAATTCAGATAGATATTTAAAGTAATTATGGTTTATTAAATATTAATTAATGTTGCACTAACCCGCTCGTTTTATGAAATTTTGCAACCTTAAGTTGGTAATGGTGCGCCGAACCTACAGAACCAGTCTGGCCAACAGGCCAACTGTCTACCTATAAAGCCTCAGCCTCAGACTACAGTTACCTCATTGGGTCGTGGTCTCCTTCCAATGCCTTTTCACCGATCACTTATCAAACAGTTCCACGGTACGAATGTTACATAAATTATGTATTCTAAAACCGTCGGAGGGCACTGCTAATGTTCGATATCCGATCGATTACGGAAAGCGGGTGCGAAAATAGAAAAGTTAGGGCCCGCATGCGAGCGAATGTGCTATTTTTAGCAAACGCCGCGACAATGACACGCTTACTGCTTCCTTCAATGATAAGATAGCGGCAGAAGTGCCAATTATTTGTTGTATAATACATATCGTACACATAATTGACAGGATAACCCAAAACATTACGTGTAATAAAAATACTAAAACTAAACTAAAAAAGGGCTTAAAATTAAAAAAATTAAAAAAATTACTACATACCTACTAAGATTATACACGGGCGATAGACAACTTCGTACGACTCGCTTGTTCCGCAGTTCTAATATCATACACAATCTATAAACTTTTTTAAATTTAAATATTTAAATTTAAAAAAAAAATTTATATTTAAAA